>KZ651203.1:361964-391973 GCA_001010745.2 Gerris buenoi
ATATATATATTGCATGTGGGAGAGTACAATTAATACTATTTGACATTGGTACAATTTCAATTAAATAATTCATTTCATTATAAAAAAAATAGTATTTTTTAATTTTAGAAACCGGTTCTCCGTCTAAAATATAAAAAAAGGTAGAAACATTAAACATTCATTTTTTTTTACTCAAAGTTTAATAACAGAGAAGAAAAAGTTTTTTTGTGTTAAAAAAGCCACATAAGGTAAGGGAATTAAGCTTTTGTTACACTCTTTTTTTGTTTTCAAAAAAAATCCTTGTCTTCTTATTTTTCCCGGTTTTAGAGTCGTATCCTTTTCAAAATGCAACCTGTGGCTAAGTCTACATACTTAGTAAGGGCATTGTGAGTTAGGATTGTGAGTGTAGGTTTGTATATACATAGCATAAGAGTAAATGTGAGTTTCTATGTACTACCAAGTAAGGGCCTTGCTCTTTTAGACTGGCAAAACCTTCAACTTGACTGCTTTTTTTCTTCCTCTTTTTTTTGAAAAAAAAAGAAAAAAAAAACAGTATCAACTTTTTTATTTTTACTTTTACCTCGACTTTTCTCTTTCGCTTTTTTCAACTGCGAGATTGTTCTTTATTTTTAACTAAAAAACAAAAAAAAAAAAACGTTTATCTCAATTTGGAGAAAATTTGAAAAATAAATGAGATAAATAATCTTGAATACTTTTATTTTAAATTTCTATTCTTAGAAAATGCTCTTATTTTTCTTCATAAAAAGTTATACCTTTATGAAGTTTAGGGTACATTATTCGGTATGGCTAGAAAGTTGTATGTTGGGAGCAAATGGTCAATCGAACATTATATATCATAACTAGTGCAAGTGCATGCTATACAATTTTATCCTTCAAAAAGGATAATGGGTTTATCATGACTAACACAGAAAACTTCACCGCTCCTTAACCAAACTAATCATTAACTCACAAGGTAATTGTAATGCTTTGAACAGCTTAAGCATTAGATAATGATAATATGAACATGCACACAAACATTATTCGATTACCCAGACAGCCATAAATTGTAGAAATAAAACATCCAGTTGGATTAATAAGTTGTTGCGATTTGTAGTCATACCTATACCATTTCTAATTGAATAACATAGTTATTGAAGTCCCTGAGCAGTAGTTAAATATAAATTGCTTTCTCCAGGTAACTATAGACGTAAGCTTTTTTAAAAATCGCGATCAATCACGAAATGTAGCTAGTTTAATTTCGAGAATATACAAACGTAAAAGGAATTAGATAAAAGCCCAGAGGCAAGTTCATTTCCATACGTCATCGCTGTAAGTGTTCGAGGCCTTGTCCCCTCAAGGAGTAAAGGATAATGATATATTGAGGTTGTAGTCTGGGGTGGGCAAATATATAAGATATCCATATCCAGCAACCATATATAGAGGTCCTGGTCTAACATTTATCAATATCTTCACTTCTTCCTTAAGAAGAGATTGTCTTCGCTCATAGTGTGTCGTTTAGTTCCTTCGTTCTTAGTAACGATTCTGATAAATTCTTATCTATAAAAATTAATATTTTGGATCTAGAACCTGCTAAATATAATAAGAACAGTGAAATAAGAATAATTACCATTCCACAAAAGCATAATGTATTCACGAACTTAGCCTTAATAATAAAAATGTATGTAAAGAAAAACTTTAAAACGAGATATTTATTTCTCACACTCACTTTACAAACTATCTTATCTGTCTTTTTATTATAAAGTTCTTCAGAAGGTAACAGAGATAGGATCAACTAAGCATCAATCTTAAACGTATATATATAATTTAATCTATATTATATTTTGCATTATTAACACCATTTTATGAATAAAAGTAAGCTTTATAATACCAGCAATAGTAAAGAACTATTTATACTTTCTAAGTAAAGATATAATCTATTGTTCTAGCTGGGAAGCTGCCTGAACTATATTCTATTATTTATTAAAAAATAACGCGATGTACAGATAAAAGAAAATAAAGGAAAGGTTTAAAGGCTAGAGTCTAAACATCCATGAAAGGTAAGAGAAAGAGAGGTAATAACAGGTACCAACGTCATTTAAGTAAGGGTTGATTGGGTTCAAACTATCCTTAGACCAAACGAATGTAAAATCTTTTGATTCTTTAAATCAAAAATATCAATTTTTGCCACAAAACAGCTTAAGACAGACACTCAATTGTCAAGACTAATCTTAGAAGTCCTTAAAAGAAGGTAACAAACAAAGTAACTTAATTAAAAATAATAGAAAACAGGCAAAAATGAACTTGGTTACAACTGGAATAGCAGACTTTTAAAAGAAATGCCTGAGTAAAGTATGTGATTTAGAGCAGAGTTAGAGGTTATAGGTTGCCCCTTACCAATGACCCTCTGGATCCTGGGTTAACATTTATCATGTTTTTCCTTTCCACAAGCCCGCGGGACGAAGGTAAGCTGTGCGCAGGTTGTTCCCCCTTCAAGACGAGGTAATTAGAAGTCGGAGCGGCTCCCTTAGTAGGATTCTTGCCACCATCCTTACAATAGATCAACACCAGGTATAAAAAGAAACCAACAAACCTTATACCCTCACACACCTAAACAAACAATAACAAGACCCCATCGCCTCAAAATACCGCCTCTTGCCATCTTACCAGCTAAAACTATTTTTCACAGCGGCCTACCTTTGCAGGCAGAGTTCAAAAAATTGCCTTGCTATACATGTTTACTCGATGCTCTATAAACAAAAATTAAAGTTACATTCGCTAATTAGTTTCAGCAGAATTAGAAAGAATAATTATTGAATATTGTCATTTTTACAATCACTTTTTTAAGGTCAGTAACCTAAGAGTTTTTTTATGCGGAAACCTAAGTATAGTCAAGTTATAACTTCAGTGTCAATGAAATGTTTCTTAATAGTATCACTATCCATAAATTTAGCACATGAAGCTCTTTAGAGCTGACTAAAGAAAACCTGAACGCAAAATTTTCTCAAAAATAGGTCAAAGTTAATTATAACAATGCGGCACAAATAGCTTCTGTCGCTAATCGAGAAGTTACGGGGTATTAACATCAATTTGTTATGAGAGTACAATTTGTTTTCACAGTTTACTGTTCTTAAAATACCCATATTTTACTGAGAGCGCGGTAAATGTAATGTAGGAGTGAAACAGCAGCAATTGGTCACAGCCTATAAAAGCAAAATATGAATATTAGTGCTGTCGTGGGTAGCACAAGGGAAACACAGGTGGGGTTGCGGTGTAGAGCACCATACAGTGTTTACACTAACACACTCCGTACTAAGAGAAATGAGAGGGGGCTGAGCCAGAGAATATTGGGTCTCAGTTTAGAAATTAATGTATCCTGGGTCTGGGTAGCACTGCCCTACCTACTACTAACCCACTTCTTGCAATTACTAACTCGACAATACACGTGCCTAATACACTCGTGGGACAAGGCCTCCACACAAATGCCAGACGCGTCCGTAATTCCAGTGGAAAAGCTACATACTCAAATTTTAGGTATTGATAGGCTCTTAGGATTAATCCTATTATGTAGAACCTAGTCGACTAAAAGCAAATCTTGTTCACCACCCTAAAACCTCGGATGTATGCGCTTCAATAGGGCTAATAAGACGCGCGCACCCGCACCCCTGTTAAGACTTTCAATTCTCCACAACCAATTTAAATTTGGTTTAATTATTTAAATAGAATAATAAAATTTTTAAAAATAATTATTTTCGTTCCTAGAGTACTCAGGATTACGCAATATTTGATTTATAAATTGCTATAAGAATTATGAACTAGAAAAAAGACAAAACATTTTCTATCATATAATTTATATATACATAGATAACCTACTAAATAGTTTATTAAGAAACAGGCAAATAAATACTTATTTTATGTTCAAACATACATTAAATTAAAAAAAATGTGACAAAGGAAATTATGTGTGGAGAAGAAGTATAAATATAGAATGGTTTTTAATTTGTTAAATTGTAGAAACTACTCATTTTGTTCGTATCCAAGAAAAACAGGGTAATTTCTCAGCAACAAAATGACACCAGGGTAAGTAATGGTACTATTATTGCCTGGCAGAGAGTAACAAATAATGTCCACTAGAGCGTAGCAGAATTAGTAAGGGAATCCATGGAGTTTGACCGTATGAATCTATTTGAACTATCCAGTTTTTACGATACATAAAACGGGTAATTTGTAAGATAGTTTCTTTTGTTTTACGGCTGTAAAAGTAGGGCTTGGCTTTAGTAGGGGACTAATAATTTTCTCAGACAAAGTGTAATTTTAATTGACGGAACCTGGCCAAGCGAAGAAGTTATCTATAATGCGATAAGACAAGGGGAGCATGGAGAGTGTGATTAGGCGCGAGCAGTATGAAACAGTAATTTAAACGTAACGTTGTCCCCTTCTCCTTGGATTTATGTTTCTGTGCTAGACGGAAGGGCTCTTAGAGAATTTAAGTTATGCTAAGGAAGAATATGAGAGCATATATTAACTATAACAGCACAAGTTTATGACATATATAAAGACGGTATTTTAACAAAAAGCTAAAATG
Source organism: Gerris buenoi (assembly GCA_001010745.2). Lineage (NCBI taxonomy): Eukaryota > Metazoa > Arthropoda > Insecta > Hemiptera > Gerridae > Gerris > Gerris buenoi. Next base: position 366,526 of record KZ651203.1, read on the forward strand.
GAGATATCTGTACTCTTATGTAAAATGTTTCGAAACTAGAAGCAACGCTAACAAATAGCATAACTTTCTCGATAACCTATGATGACAAATTAAGTAATACAATCAAAACTTCTAGGTAATTTCACATAGTGGAGCTTATAAAGAATAACAGCTTTGCGTTTAAATGTAAAGGGTTATTAAATATTATAGGGACCTAAAAGGTATAGTGAAGCTCTGTCCATGTTGAGTATGAAAAATATTAAAAGTATGTTTCAATTTCACCTAGACTAATATATATCCCCAACAAAACCGAACCGTGTAAAAGGGCTAAGTCCCAGACCTCAGCCTATCAAAATAGTGACACATCTACATTGTCAAGTATGTTTTATGCCTCATCCGGAAACAGATCAAGTGTTAAGCAATGAAAAAAAGTAGCCTTGCTCATTAAAGAAGAAGGGAAGGAAATGTTATAAAATTTCAACTTTTGGAAGTTTTTTCGTCAGTTACAGTGTGCCAAATTTTAAGTTTCTTGCTATACTGGAAGTCCCAGAGAGAGTTAGTAAAAAAAATGGAAGCTTTGAAACTCTCCCTTTGGAAAGTCTTATATTAAGGGCTCAATTTGTAAAGTGACCTATTGCTCTTATGCTTAATCTATGTTTTGAATGTTAAAGGCCCATCTTAAGAGGATGCAGAGACATATGAGGGCGAGAAAAAGCAGGTGACTTGGTTCAAGTAAAGATACACTACATGCTTATTGGAACTTTGCCTTGCATGAAACATAATATTATTTAACAGCATTCAATAAGCAAATAAATAAATGTAAGCTCATGAAATGTATCCAAGCAGAAGTTATTTCCAGATAGTACAAAAGCTGAGTACAATAGAACCTGAGGTAATTAGGAAAAGTTTATAGATCAGAATGCATTAGCCGAACAGGATAAACTTTAGCATCTTAAGAATGAACCCTTATAATAAAATTGCACTCAGAAAGGAAAACCTGCAAACCCGGATAAAAATCTAGTGTTATGGTAACTGCTATCCCCCTTTAACCAGTAATAAGCAAAGAGGACTTGAAAACCCTTTGCAAGTATTTCAGCTCCTTCATCAAGCAGTTTAAATGAGAAAGAATTAAGAAATTAACATAACAAAAAGTTTACTCGCTGGAGAAATGTCCATATTAAAACAAAAGAAGAGCAACCTTAAGTACAAAGAGATTACTTTTCTGTGTAATTATTTTTTCGAGAACAAGAGGAGTATTAGTTTTTAGATAAAGTAAAAACCATTGTAAAAATGCATTAAAATAGAATAAAAAAACACAAAGAAAGGTATAATTAAGTATAATAGTATTCAGACGAGACATTTTACTACATTTATTTTTTTTTAAATCCTTGACTTTAAAATAAAAAATAAAAAATATATTCAAACGTCACCATCATTAGAAGTTGAAACCAAAAGTAAATACCGGCGAATAAAGTAAGTATAAAGAAGAAAATATAACAAGAAATAATAAAAGAAGAATAGTAGTTGTAAAGAAAAAATTGCTAGGTATACACATATATATGTGTATTTGATAAAATGTATCAAATACACATACATAAAATATAATTGGCGCCACAGTAGACACTTCAAAATATATAAAGGTTTAACAAGGAATAGAGTTAAGAGTTATATAATGAAAAAGGCTGACAAAGTAGATAAGGAAAAAACTTTCGAGATTATGGGCGAAGAAAAATTACAATAACATAATAATTTAAAGAAGAAACTTTCAAAAACGGAGTCCTATTTAGTACTATATAAGTAGAAGCAAAGTTTAGAAACATTATAAACCACATTCATAAAAGATAAACGAGATTAATAATTAAAGCATATGTTGTACTTGTAATAAATAATAAAGAATAAAAGAAACATTTTAAAGTTATTAATATACTGTAGATGTACTATGACATGATTTAATTTATTGAACTATATTTTAATTAAGAATTTTAAGTAAATGCTTTTAAGTAAATTTATTAGGTTACACACTTAACATTAATTGGAAGTATGTAATTTGTTGAGAAGGGAGTGATAATTATGTGAAAGTACATCTAGCATTTATCATTCATCATGCATATTTGTCCTCTAAGCTTTGAAACTTTAACAAGTAAAATATTGTGTGAAATTAATTTTTAAATTTTGAAAAGTTTATTACTATTTTACAAATTCAATGATTTTGATTCCGAGTTTACCGTAGTAAACGGAAGCATTTTGGTCATATCAATAATGATTTTTTGAATGATTCTTGTCGCCAGGAAGCTATGTACCACATTAAATGACAGATATATTTTACGATTGACAGAAAACTTTTATGAATAGGATTTGAAAAGGGAGTTGTAGGGAAAAAATGTAAACTAAAAAAGAATGAACTAATTTGAAATCAGTACGTTTTATTTTGCTGTTAAGTTGTTATTAGTCAACTCAACACTGATGACATAAACATTGATTTATATAGTTTAATTTGTGGTTTTTATTACTATGTTAGTTCCTTTTCAGTGCTGTTAAACAATTTTTTTTATAAAAACCCATAACTTATATGAATGCGCAAGTGTACATAATAAAGCATCACAATAAAACCGTGTTAGTAGTTCAGATAAAAAACACACGCATCTTTCGATCAATTCATTCACATAAAAAAAAGACAATAGCAACGGAAGCAAAAGACTTAAACATATTGTTTGCTTCATCTGAACACTATTAAACTGGTTATATCCTACTGCGACGTCCGACATATGTAAACAATACCTGAGTAAAGCTCTATTAGACAATAGTAATCAGTTTATCGAAGATTGAAGCGGTAAGGGAATGGGAAAAAAACCAACAATAAAACCAATAACATAATTCAAATAATTTCATTCAAGAACTAAACTAAACTTTGATCGAGGATCCAATGGCCGGAAATTATTAAATTACAGGGAGAACAAAACGAAATTATTTACTAACAAGGGAGAATAGAACGAGATTGATCACATTTCCTGATATATATTTAGTTATAGATCATCGATGTCGATTGTACAACTAAATGGGTTCGATATAATATAAACAGATAAAATCCAATCCAACCAAAGACATGATAGCATCAATTATAACAAACAAAATCACAAATATATTAATATTGTACTAAACAATCTAATTAGTATAATATGTCATCTTTATTACTTAGGTGCGATTAAACTTTAAGATTTAGATTTTTTCACACAACTAAAGCAAAGAACAGTAATTTCTTACTTTTGCATTTTCTCTATTAGTATGTTTTTCAAATTAATAGAGGTAATAAAAAAATATGTGTGAGATTCATAAAACTTAAGACCTATATACAGATGATTTTATGCATTGCTGCCTTTGCATTTGTTGGCGATGTTATTATTTCAGAATATAGAAATGGTTATGTGCAATTAAATTAAAAAATAAAATATTTTCATAACATTTTAGCGAATAAAGAAGAAAACACATGAGAATAATATTTATATAAATATATGTATTATTATAATATTTATAATATTACGCTTATATGTAGATATATATACCAATCCTGTGTATCAAAAAATCATCTACATCATTGGTGGATCGAGACTCGCTAGATTGGAAGATTTTGTACAGGTAAATCAAATGCCTAAGTCAGCAGACTTCAAAATCTTTCAATTGGGCGTGTCCCGAAACACATTATAGTTATAGATAAAGTGAGACTCACCATATAGCAGTCTGGGCCCTGCAAACAGGTACCATGCTCTTCTTTGAAATTCATTGTGAACTGAAACAAAAAAGAAAACAATTTTATAACTTCATTATAATTAGGAGAAAATTTAGGTATATTTTACTGATTATATATTACTCAAAATAAATAACTAAAGTCGATGAATATAATGAATGTGAATAAAAGAATTGATTATATTATTACATATTTTCTACTCAGTATTTATTTAAGTCTCATTTATAATAAACGTCATCTCATTTTCAGGTATAAAGGTTAATACATCAAGTCACCTTTTTTACATTTTAACAGTTCGTCAAAACACACGGAAAACAAACCTCTTTAAAAAATGATATTATTAAAAAGGATATACAATATTCATAGTAAAAAATAAAATAAAAAAAATATCGAATAGAAAAGACATGAATATAAAGAGAGGACAGATGAGACAATGATTACAAATTGGTCTGTTGAAAACGAGAGAGCTTGAGAAATGAAAAGATCTTGTGTTATAATAGACCGCCTTGGGACTCGAAATGGAGAAGTACCTAAGGCTGTATGAGTCAGCCGGACCGAGTATATGAATAGATACTGAGAAGGAAAGAGAGGCTTAAGAAGAGGAACTGTAAGAAATAGAAGAACGACCACGGGGGAAAAAATAAAGAAAAGAGAATTGAAATGTTTGAGGAGACTTCAAGAAGTGTTAAAAAACGTTTGACGTCTTAAAGAAATCTAGAACGACAATGAATACAATTCTTAAGGAGAGCAAAGAGACACTGCTCATATGCATTTGAATAGAGTGGTTTTAAACAGAATGTAAAAAAGACTAAAAGGAAACGGGGAATAGTTAAGATATGGAAGAGACTACATAGAGAATTATGCAATACAGGACAAAGGACAGTTTGAAACAAATACCTAATATAGTGCAAACAAGTACCCCTTAAAAAGTATTAATTTATTCTTATACCATAAACGATACATTTCAGTAATAGAACAAAGTAAATGCACTGAAAATATTAATAAAATTACGAGATATTTTCTACTTCGAATCACTCAGTCATAAAGCTTTATGTAACTGAAGTCACAGAATTGTATCACACATAGAATGCACCCAGTGAGTGATGGACAGGTTTTGTAATGAATAAACAATAAATTAACCACAAACTTCTAGAGCATATTATATTTTTCAGTCTCGGGACAAGATGTCGAAGTGTTTCCACTGAGAGTTTGTAAGCGTGCTCAAATTGATTTAGATTACTGTTATACTTTTTATTGGTAATCTGTATTCAGACTGGTTTCCATTCCCTAAATTAATTGTCATAATAATTGATTAATAATTATAATACCTTTTTTGATCAGAGCAAATTTATCAGCAAAATTTATTTATTTAAAATTCAATCAGACTAAAAATATAATATTACCTCCTCGAATGGTATAAATAAGTTTCTGTACATGGTACATTTTCTTCTTTTAAATTACATTGATCGATCAATTTATAACGACATTGCAGAGAAAAAAGGATTTTGATAACTTGTTCAATACACATTTTGATAATATGTTAATTACGTAAATACGATTATAAAATTTAGAGTATCTTTTCTTGGCATGTATCTTTGTTTATAGTTTTTGGTTTACAATAAATCCTTTCAAATCTACCACAAAAATCTTTTTTTATGTAAGACACCTTAAGGCCAGGCATTCCTAGGCAGAGTAATACAACTTAAAGTAATACTATTTAAGAATACTAATACTAGTAAATAAATAAAAAATAATAAGAAACATTTATATTCTAGGAGGTGCAGGAAGATTTAAGCTGACGTTTTCATTTTAGTCGTTTATTCTTGGGTAAAAAAAAGGTATATTTTTGTTCTATATTATGTTTTTTGTACGCCAGAAAATATAAAGGATGGAGGGAGGCATAAGGAGAAGGGGACGGATGCAAGGAAAAAGGTTTTCCTTTATGAAGGTTATTATTGTGTAGAGAAAACTGAAGAACAGGGGAGAGGGGTAGACGGAAGAATATTTTGGAAATTGCGTAAGGAGTGCTGCTTCTATAGTACATAGCTGGAAGGAAAACACCGACAAAAACTCAAAACACGTTTTTCATCAAAGAAAATATATAAAAATGAGAAAGAGAATGGAAAAAAGTTTTTTGCGGTTTAGAATTGTGGACTCAGAAAAAAAGGTTTTAAAATCTGAATTAAGGGTAAATTCTAGCGAATTGCAAAATTTCAAACTTCAGTATTTTACTAAAACTAGTGGGTGGAAAATAAATTGGAATTCAGTTACTCAACTAAGCATAATTTCAAAAATTTACTTTTGTGAGCTACGCCCCGATTATAATGTAATTTATAGCACAAAAAAAATGTCCGAGACATTGATTAAAATAAATCTGATTTTACTGAAAATCGAACAAAAAGTAAACAACCACCTTTTAAACTTCAACCACCTTTTAAACTATATTTCATATTTGAAAATATGAAATAATGGTCTCTCCAAACTGGTAGTCTAGTGAGTCATGCCAAATTAGCAATCTCCACATTTATATTTACAATTTAAATAATTAAATTATATACATAAATAATAGATATCAAAGGTAAAAGCTCAGTTGTTATATTTACAGTATAAAATCAGAGGTACATAGTTCTTTATATGTAACCAATAACTTTATTCAAATAGAACTGTCATAAAATATATTAAAGAACATTAGGAGCAACATGACAATAGTGTAGAGTATATACTCGTAGAACAATAACAGATTAGAAACAATCAGCTAAGTTGAGAGTGACAATGGCTTGCCATGTCTCACAAATATTAATAGTTCCATTGTCTATCCGTTATCCTTCTATGTCCATTGAGCAACATCCAATATGATTTATGAAATTATTATTTAAACTAATTGTTAGAGCTCTTGTTTACAAGATTCCTTACGGAGTTATCACGCTAAAATGCAATATTCATCAAATTAAAGTTTTAGATCACGAAATGCATTTCGAACATTCACTTCAAGTGTAAACTAAAAGTTGAATAAAAATTACATAAATTAAATACATACAAACAAATATATTTCAGAAGTAAGGTTGGAAGTTAAAAAATTGATCGATATTAAACTACCCTCGAACATAAACATAACAACTTTAATATTTTAGCGATAAGAGAACTTCCAATAATAATACATTAGTTGCTATTAGTAAAAACTAGATACACATTATACAAAATAATGCTTATTTGTCTAGTAGTATAGACTTTAACTTGCTAAAGCAATTTATTAGCTATATTTATGAATTGTTCTATACAATATTGTTTGTTGATTCTCAATTGATTCATAATGTGTGACAGAATAATGCTTATTTGTTTAGTAGTATGGACTTTAACTGCTAGCGCAATTAATTAGCTATATTTATAAATTGTCCTATGTAATATTGTTTGTTGATTCTCAATTGATTCATATTGTGGGACAAAATAAAGCTTATTAGTTTAGTAGTATGGACTTTAATTGCTAACGCAATTTATCAACTATATTTATAAATTGTTCTAAATGATATTGTTTGTTGCTTCTCAATTGATTCATAATGCGTGACAAAATAATTATCTTCTATATAAAGAAAAATATTATATAAACGGGTGGGTTGTTATGTCGTATCTAACGGGTCCTAATATGTCACGCTCCGGTGGAGCATGGATTCAACACAATTTTGTACTTACAGCTTGAGTTGGCTTGTGCTCTCGTCTTACGCACTTAAGTATTTTGTAGCATTCATGAGTGCTTCTAAGAAGAATTTCATAGTATGTAAAAAGTATAAGAAAAAAAATTAACCCGACAAATCACACAACGCAATGTTTGTAATAACGGTATAATGTACACTCCACTTTTTTGATGAGAGAAATATAAAAATATTTTAAGAATATAATACGTATGATGTTGTTAAAATATAAAGATTTAACACCAAATTGGAGTTGGAGATAAACTACATGCAGTAAGAAAATAAATAATAAAAGTGTGTTGCTATAATTTCAACAAAAGTACATTTTTATCCTATAATAATGACCTAAAACCATTAATAACAAGGTCACCCATGTAAATCTCTATATGTATTATTAATGCTTCACTTTTTTTTTTAATTCGATGTAAAATATTGTGTTGCGAATTCGATATCAAATATTTTCTAGATACATGGTACATTTAAAAACTGTTATACTCTAAAAACTGAATGACTTTTTTTTTAAGATTTTATTTCAAATTTCAGCATTTGTTTTTACATGCCTTTACTTATCTTTACTTTACTTGTTTTCGAGAAAGCAACAAGAATTGATTTGTAATCAATTTTTTATCACACTCACACCAACTGACTACATTGAAAACTAAAACTAACAGATTAGGCTAGGTATTTCTACAAAAAACATTTCGATGACAAGGTACATTATTTACAACCACACGAAAATGTTATCAGTTTATATGTAAATTTCGTTTTATATATATATATATATATATATATATATATATATATATATATCGCAAAGCTTATAGCCTAGATAGCTGTTGACGACATTATGGTCGATTTTTCAGCAATAAAAGCAAGAAGAAAACCAATGTAATGTAAATTTAAATACGTTGACAAGTATTGGCAAGACAACATTGACAAGACAATGGATATTTTTATTAGTGTAATAAATATCTATTACATTCTTTTCTGTAACAATCTTTTGTTCTAATATTAGGAAACAATTTTTTTCAAAAAGATTTTAATAGGTTATGTACAATTGAGTACTTTTGGTCTGAGGAGGGTGCCTGGTGTCTTGTGTGGTCTAAACAAGAAATTGTCAGTTTGGCAACTTTTTTGCAGGAACTGTCCATTGTGCGAAAACAGTCTGTGCTAAACAAGAGTTAGTGCGTTGACGGCGGGGGGAAAAAATAGGAAATGGGGTGAGGAACCAAAGAGAGTTCAAGATTTGCCCTCTGGATAACCATATAAGAAGGTAAATGTAGTGGCTTTATTTTCTCCCTCAGAGGTTGGCCAGTCTGTGTGTCACTCGATTTCCCGCGCTGTCAACGCACTAACTCTTGTTTGGCACAGACTGTAGTATGAAATTTTTAAGGGGGGGGGGAATATAATCCCTATGGGCAGAAAATTATAAAATACGGTCCTGCCAACAGTTGCAACCTTTCAAATCAATAATTTTATTTTTTTTATACATGGTGAGTAGCGTGATAAATATATTCTTGTTACAATTAACGTATACGTGTTAGTTTAGCATAAAAACCCATTTCATCAGTCTTAATATAATATGGCATATGCTAAACTTAACTTAGCATTAAGGCTGCACTGCTATAAAAATAAATAAAAAATTCGCTTAAAAATAAGTACAAAAGTCATTAAAGACATCGCGAATCTTTTTTGAAAACTCAATTTGTTGGTAGAAAAATATATTTACCCATGTTTTTATATTTGTTTACTTATAACTTATGGCCTTAATGCTTATGTTAATTAAGTACATCATAATATGTTAAATCAAATTGAAGTTAATGAAAGAGGGTAGTAATTAAGCTTAAGGGTGGTTTTTGAAGTATAAATAAAAATGATAACCATAATCTAGTGTAACTATACGTGTTTTAGGTATGAGTGTACTCACATGGTTATGAATACAAATATAGAAGTTTTTATTAATAAATTCAAAAATTCATATTATTCCTTTCGAAGGTAACGGAAGCAATCGTTATCATTCTAAAGAAAGATCATTGTTTTGTCTCCTATTAATAAAATCTCTGGACAGGAATCTGCATTTAGACATCTTGTGTCTGTCCGCAGTTTAATATGTTCCATAACATAACATTAAAACTTTTTATCAGATTTTGATTAAATTCAGATATTAGGCCAATTAATACATGGTTAGTCTTGTATTAATTCAACCATTGCTTCTTTCCGCTGTACATAAACATGTTTTTATTAACAACTATTTGTTTAAAAGTAATCATTCGATTGATACAAATTTGGATAGTTTGTTAAAAATTATTCCACAAATGATCCCATGTTAATTTAAACCGTCCGCACCAATTTAATGCTAACAAATAAGTGTGACCCAACTGGGAATCGAAGGAGATCGAAATCTCATTTGACCATTATTCCAATATTAGTACGCGAGGAAGCTATGTGCCATCAGCCATATAAATTGTATGACTGTTTTTTATTTTATCTCAAACTCCAGCAATTAATACGTAATACCCATTCACAGATCAGACATTTAGCAAGTTAGTTAAACATTTTAAATGATTATTGGAGTTAATAGTACAGCTGGAAAAAATGTTAAATTGCCAAAAAGAAAAAGGAAGTAAAAAAAAAAATAAATGTTTATAATGTCGCAAACAGACACAAATGTAAAAAAATTTCTTTGACAAATTTAATTTTTAAGGTAATTTCCATTCAAGTTATGTTACACCAGGTTAAAATATAGTAACAAGCAGACTGCAGAGCTCTCCTTTCGCCCTACTCTCAACGATAAACTAACAAAAATAAAAAAAAAAACTTTTTAAAATGTTAATAATTTCTGTGGTTTATTGTCGCAATAATTAACATTTATAATTACCTAGAACTAACCAGTGCTGCTATTTTTCAACCTAGATTTTTATTTTCCTCTATTAAAATAAAAAATGCACTAATTACAACCAATGTTTAACCCCCCCCCTCCCTTTTTTGAATTAAGAATACTCCCAAAAAGAAGGAGAAAAACTGTCTCTCGTCGCTTGAGCCTAATTTAAATAGCCCTCCTTCTCTTCTTAAAACTCTGTAGTCTCAGTAATTTGCAAAACTCGTTAGCTTCAAGGGGTGGGGGAGAAATTTTCCACCCCTACCCCCTTTACCTCATCCAAGCCGCAATTACCAATGAAAATGAAACAAATTAAACTTTCATGAATCAAGGTAAAAAAGTTTACAAGCCCCGGGCTTTTTTATCCACCTCAAAAAAATTTAAAAAATAAACCTTTGCCTTGACTTGGTCCACAATATAGAGATTTCATATTATTTATTTGTGTAGCGAGAATGGAATAAGGGGGTGAAGAGAAAGGTTATGACGTAAACTGGGTTAATCCGGTAACGTTCAAGTCCTGTTTACATATTTTATGTTTTGGATGTTATCCCTTTAAACCTTCAAACCTTGAACTATAGGAACGAAATTCCATTATAATTTATAAGTTTATTAATTGTTAAAATAAACAATACTCAAGCGAAATAACAATATGCGTTATACATCTAATATACATAAAGCAAAGAAATTTAAAGAAAATATTAATTTGAGTCACAATAAAATGTAACGAATCAAATATTCAATTAAAAACCATCGTAAACTGATATAATCAAAATAAATAGAGTATTGAAAGTGATGGCTATTTGCAGTTTTTTAACACTTTAAATATTTTTTTTCAAATTAAACTCATACATAAATAATTTTTTAAAATATAAAAATCTCTCCATAAAATGTATCTATATATAATGCATATTATAAGATTTATGGGCGATTGCTTGTTCAAATATGCGATAAAACTGCAGCCTTAACGCCGTAAAAGCCTTGTGAAAACTGATTTTGCTACTTAACCTTAACTCATCCTTAAAAACAAGGTAAAAGTGGTATTTTTAAGACTATAACTATCTGCATCGATTAGAAGAGGATGACTAAGGCAATAACCGATTAAGTTGGCACAAACATCGTTAATAAACTTAGCAAAGTGGCTACGATTCACTCCGTAGTAAACGATGAAGGAAGTGAAATGGAAACGGCCAAGCACAGTAAAAATGTTGATTATGTTATAATGATTAGTTGGGAAAAGAGGAAGTAGTTGTAGGATTGGTATGTTAGGCTTAGCTCAGTCGTAAAGGTAATAAATAGTAAACAATAGAGTGAATGGAAGTGTATGTGTTGAGAATGATGTAATAAGGGTGGATGGGAACACCGAAGCCTGGAGAAGTTGGAACGCTACGAGCCTGCGGCCTAACGCGGCTTCTGGTTTAGGAGGTATAATTGATTTAACCACCAGGCTCAGTCAGACAACAGCTATTAGGTTAATTTATGGTCGGGCTACGGTACGTCGGGAGTAACTCCTTGCCTCGGCTTCCACAGCTTCGAGGACCTTAAAGCCTCTCTGACAAATCTAATTGAGATGATTTCGAGTATCATTCAGACGTCGGCAACTGTGACAATGTTACCGGCCTCCTACCTGAATACCTTGTACAACATGTTTATCTGTAAATGAAACAATTAAACGTAGATTCAGTAACTGTGATACAGTTGTGCTAAAATATTGCATCCATGAGTAACGCGTTTAAGAATCTGAAGTAAAACAAATCGTTGCAATTAAAAAAGAGTTCATATCGAATTTTCATTATGCCATTATGATAAAAAGAGAGATATGCCAAAATACCTGATACATATTAGCTAGATTGTAGAATATATTTTTAATATGGTTTTATAGTTTATCAAGGGGGAAAATTATCTTAAGAGAATGAAATCAAAATTAATACCTATACTATAATATTGAATTAATATAACTAATGTATAAACTATATATAATGTATAATATTTCCATGTATCCATTAAGTTGACATAGTGTGTAAAAAATTATAATGTATTTGTGAGAAAATAACAATTTTTTAGTTTATTTCTGAAAGAACCAGGTCAAGTGAAGTAAAAAATAAAAGAACACGGGTCCTAGAAAAATGCGCATTCGAGGGATTCTCATCAAATCAAAACGGTAACAGATATCAGAGGTTTCCGTCAAAGAGCATCCATGTGAAAAGAACCTCCATCAGAAAACGCCGTAGGATATTACAAAGGAAAAAAACTTGGGAAATATAATTTAGGTGGAAGATGACAAGGAGAAAAGAAAATGGGTTCAACTATGAGTAGGATCATCAAATCTTCATCTCAAGTCTGGTCGCTATGTCATAGAACCGCAATACTCAGTCATTCCATCACGATTTACCTCGAAACTGGAGTTGAATACAGAAGAAAATAGAAAATTGGATAAGTAGGCGGAATAGAACAAAATGTACTGATGTGAAAGCACGGATCAAGGAGCTCAAGATATCATTGAAGCTCTTTCACATTCAATTAGCCTACATCCCCACACAGAGTGATATCTATGTGCAAGTGAGTGTGTACACATATACTCATACGTTATAAAAAAAAACATTTTTTATATAAAGTTTAAATATCACAACAAAAAGAAATATATAATATAAAATAAGTATACTAAGTTAAGAAAATGTTCCATCATTTAGAAATTAAGGTATGCCAAAATACCTGATACATAGCTAGATTAAAAATATATTTTAAAATATTTTTCTATCACTACTGTAACGTCTTGAACAACGAGACATGGACCCAAAACAACAATGCCCTTAATCGATCACTATAGCACAAGGGAAACGACGGAACTTTTACGTTGATATTAATTATAAAATGTACAAGTAAAGATAATCCATTCTCGTCGGAAATAAATACTCTTTTATAACTCAGCCTATCTTATAAAAGTCTTCAAATCTACAAATTTATTATTTGTTCCTCAGTTCCTCGTACATTGTCGCCAGTCTATGTGCTAACAATATGTGCTAGACAGATTTATGAAATTTGAAATTGTCGAGCTTGAACATTGTCACCGAGAGAAATATACATTAAGCAGCAGATTTATTAAGGTAATAATCAAACGCCAACGCATCTTAGTACCAGAGCGATAAAAACAAACAACAGTTTCATTCAGAAAAGATAGGTAAATTTAACATTAAAATCAAACGATCGTCATGGACAAATATATACTAACAATATCATTGTCATTTAAATCGCATTCGAGGTTCGTTAAAAACAATGAATCAATAATAAATAGACTATTATGAATAAATCAATAATTATAAAGGTTACAGTCGATTTTACAATGTAAATACAAAAAATAATTCAACCGCAACGACGTTTGATGGTGAATGTAAATTGTGAAATTATGACGATGATAGCCGTGCCAGATATATTATAATGAGAACAGGCGGAACGAAACTTGTATTATTATTTATAATTAATCCTAGATTAAATCGGCACTAAAGACCTATATTTTATTCAAACAACTTCATTAAATAATATAATTTATTGAATGAAATATCATACTTAATAAAACTGCTGTTTATACGGTGCTTGACAAGATATTGGTAAAGCATAAAAGGACAAGCATTAAATTAGTTTATAACATATTCATGTTATAATTATATACACATTGATATTATAAAGACATTAAATATTATGATTCAAACTTCTTAAGTTATTGGGAAAATAAGGAATAATATTTGGTATCAAAAACACATCTTATCTTACGCTTAAGCAATAAAATTAAATAAACATTGTGAAAATAAATAATAAAGTACTCACACAGATTAAAAATTATTTGTGATAACATTAAAATGTAATTTAATTAATGAAGAGTGATAATATTTAACACTTTTTAAAAAATATTATATTTTTATAAAAAGAAATAAATACTAAGTACTTAAGTAATAAGAATTTCTTTTAAGAGCAATTTAAAACTAACCAATATCATGATAATGTCCCTGATTAGATATTGCAATATAAAATCTATAGGTGTGTTTATTTCTAAATTTTGGTTCATACCGAATTTCAGATGATTAAACTAATGTATATTAGTTCGGTAAACAAAATAATATATTAGACATGTGACAAAAATATTCAACAAACAAAAATTTATATTCAAAAGATAAGACCCCTGAATCAATTATATTATCTGTAACACAGATAAATGAAGATCATAAATACATGATAAAAATTCACATTTCATAAATAAATAATTTTCTCTAAATATTACTAATCGACTTAATATTATATATTCATATAAGAAAAACTCCCTTACGCAAATGCATACAAGTATTCCATTCTTTCTAGTATTTAAGCTTACTATATACGATCGAATTTTCTAAGAAATCGTTACATTCTTTGAATTACTAAAAACAGCGTGGCACATGCAGAGCATTCTATTTTCATCTTCGAATCCATTTGCTACACATCATAATCCTAACGATGCCACAGAACAAACTTAATATAAGCTAAGAAAAACTCTTGGCTTCTCTGATGTCTTTAAGATATTATTTTTCTTGTGAGTTCAAAGGGAATAGTTATTTACTTCTCATCCTTACTAAGAGGCCCGAGGCTCTATTTATTTTTGTGGCCAGCCGACTCTCGTATCTAATTTCAATTTCATGCTTTGATGGAATTTTTGTGTATTTTTAGCCTCTTCTAAACAACTTCCTATTTTTTACTTTCCATTTTCCATTCTTATAATTCGGAAAAAGTTAATAGTCTTGTTGTTTTGTTTTCTCTTTGAAACTAGGAAATTGAAGAGGAGTAGAAAACACATCAGCTTTGTACAACCTAAACTAATAGAATTTCGTAGTAAACTTCTAAATTATAATTGATTGATAAAGTAAAGACAGACATTACTAAAGAAAAACTACAGCAGATGTTTGTTTCGCAAGCTATTGAAACCTTAACGTGGGATGTTGCCTTTTCATCCTCAAACATATGGCCTCCTATTTAAAAGAGGCATTAAAGAAAGTGAAGTCATAAAGTTATTTTTTCCATTCTTAACGAGTATTTTTTTTTTTTTTTTTCTTAAAAATGAAGAAAATACATATGATGGAGCTTGAAGAAAAAAATCAATAGGTAAAAAAGAGCGAAACATAAACTAGTTGTGCTCAGCACATGAGTTACACAAAATACTGTAAGCAAACATAAGACAATCTTTGCAGTAAGTATGTAGTTTATTTAAGTCAGTATCACTCAATATAACAGATTTTGCAATTCGACTTTATATATTGGGCAAAATCTATGTAGTTAATTACTGCTACTGTTTTAGAAAACGTTTCTTTTTACTCTGATTCACCGTAGGTTTCTATGTAGTCGCGTAAAAAATAAAATAGTTATAGGGACTAAAACAGTCAAGTATAGTGTTCACGGATGACTGAAACACGTAAATATTTTTATCGCCCTCCACTTGTAAACATTCCTATCCTAAGCGGCCGGTAAAGCTCCATATTATAGCCCTGGGGCCGGTAATAATGCATGCTTTATCATTACAGGGCCACTAGTAGTTCGAAAAGCGGCCGCTTCCTGGCCGGGCCGCAGCGTGCAGGAAGCGCTAGTAGTTTTCTCGGCGTCAGCTTTTCAATTTGTAAACAATCAACATTTTTATAACTGCGGTTTGTTTTGGTAATGATTTAACCTTAATATGCATTTATTGTTTTTGAAGATTACGGCAAAATAGTTGTTTGTAGTTAGTATACATGTGGTGGGCGATAAAATAGTGTACGCACCACGAGCAGTAAGCGCTATGACAACAGGCCTCGGGTGTTAAACGCACTCGTGCTTTCAAACTTCGCCCTCGGCCTGTAAACTGGAATAACGCCCTTACTGCTCAAGGTACGTAAATAGCTATTACAACTCGCGAAATTTAATAAGTATATAATGTTTTTGTATAATATTTTCTATGCGGGAATGAAAGAAGAAAATTGAAAATAAAACGACATCTTAAAACCTAAAATAAAACTTCTCTATGCTTACAAAACTACCATTAGTATTTTCTCACGACGAATTCGTTGGTTCGAATTTACTCCTCCGTAAACAGAAGAGTGAATTCGCGGTTCAATACACTCGGATCGAGAATCGTGGTATTATTATTCCAATCATGAAAACTTTAAAAATCACTCGTGATCCAAAGTTTACTATTTTTAACCAATCGATCAGTGTAATCGATTCCAACATGACATTCATAATAATACATTTTACTTAATTTCAAAACGTTTATTATTAAAAAAAAATTATTAGAGACCTCAGAGGATGGTAGTAAAGGAAACATTGAGGGATTTTTTTTTTTTTTTTTTTTTTTTAAATAAAAATCATTTATCTTAATCTTAGTCCAACTTCAGAATTATTTCATTAATAATCTCCATTAATTCATTTTAATAATTCTAGTTATTTAAAACATTAAAAAACCAAAATGAGACAAATAAAATTCTTTCTCGAACTAAGAATAATATAATTTGTAATTTAATCATTTTTTGCCTTTTACTAAAGATAAAATTTACACAATCATAATGACAATAGAATAATTAAAAATACGGAACTATTAAAAAAAAAAAACTAAATCAGATGTCTGCTTATAATAATTGCCATTTATAGATTTTTCAATAAAATTATCTTTGAATTTGGCGTCGCATTTTTAACGAGAATAATCTGATTCAGCTAATTCAAAAAGGGTATTCGCAAGCCTTTTTTCTATCGCACTACAAAGAATTGGTTCTCATTTATTTAATATAATTTTTTTTTCTTGAAAAATGTATATGGAATCATCGAAAGAAGTAAGTATAATTTAAAAGTGAAGAAAGAAAAGGCTCTAACCAACAATGCTTTTCCTTATCTGTAACTGAGAGAAGGCGCTCTGAGAAAAAAAAAGAAGAAAATTCTTTATAAAACTTGGTTTTTGAATAGTACAAAGGCAATTCCCTTTAGCTCAAGAACCCCCCCTCTCTAAAACCCCTCGATTCCCATTCTTCGTTTGAAATTTGTTGAATAAAAGGATGGGCTAGAAAAAAAGTAAGAAAGATTTTTCTTGTTCTATTTTTAAGGAATCGAGGGTAAGTTTATAAGGGAGATGTGCTAAAGGAAGGGAGAGTCTAAGTGAATTATGTTTTTAGCGAAGGCACGGGAAAGCGGGGGACGAAGGACTGCTCCCAGTCTATCTAGCAACACATCCCAGAGAGAGTGAGGCATAAACTCATTACCGAACCTCGAGGCACGGAGAGTACGGACCCCACAGTAAATGGACTACCCCATCCGCCCAATTCTAACCTCACTCCACATTTTCTCACATTTAATTAAAGAAAAGTGGAAAAGGAAGACCGGGAGAAGGGCGAGGTCTCTTTCGGACCGAGCGACGAAAACCTCATAGAGGTCGTGTCCCTTTGATTAAGCTCAGAGGAATCCCAAGGGAAAAACACAGTGGGAAATTGATAACATTTTTCGGTGTCGTTTTCCGAGGGGTGGTTTGAAAGAAGGTATGTTCGAGTACTGAAGCGGGATTGATCCGAAGAATTCGTTTCCGAGAGGGGTAGGATAAAAAGGAGAGGCCGGCGCCGAGAAACAGGCGCAATTACAATAAGTCACAAGGACAATTAAAACAACCCGCTCCAGCTGAAACAGACAAGATTTTCAGGATACAAACTTCGCAATAAGTCTGGTCTTCTAACAATAAAACCGAGCTAAATACTCTGGAGAGAAAATTCTTCTAAACATTAAAGTCTATTGCTACAGATACGACCTCACACAGTTCCCAGAACGACTCTAGCATTCCCCCTTGAATACTTAGTCCTTCCTCACGTCTAACAGAGAAAAAAAAATTGTCTGAATAATTTAAATTAAAGAGTTAAATGAATATAGTACAATTTAGGTGAATAAAAAAGAAGCAAAAAAATTTAATTACTCTCTCTGACATAAATTATACAGAAAGTACTGTTGTTACTAACGCAATACAGTTCCGAAACACAAAATAAGAGAAAACCATTTGCACTTCTAAACAACTCAATGATAAAAGATTACAATTCTACTAATCTAAAGAAGTTCTAATTAACATGTTGACTAATGAACTTCACAAGTGAGCAAGAAACTCTTTATGAACTTAGAACTTAGATTTTAGATGGAAGAGTAATTTTTATTTAATAAACTGGCCACAACAAATATTTCAGAAGCCTATATAAAGTCAGTTATTGTCATAAGATTTTAACTAATAAAGCTGTCTATAGCTATATTAAAAATACCTCAGTTTTCATAATATTATATTTTTTTATATATTTTGTGATGAAAGTTAGAAGAAAACCTTTTTTACTCGAAACATTTTAATTTGAAAATTCTAAAGCCTTGTTAGTAAGAATAAATATGATTAATTATTTTTTTTTTTGCTGTCTTTCATTTTGTTGTATAAAGAAGATACAGGATTAGGTTATAAAAAAATTCAATGTTAACTTTTAATGCAAACGTTTTACCTTGAATAAAAAGTTTTCCTTTTAATATCGAGCTCAAATGTTTAGCGTGCAAGCTTCGAGCTAATAGCGAACTGTCATATCCTCTTAATGTCAAATACAAATGAGGAGACGAGTTACGATCTAAATGGGGGGGGGGGGGAACCATAAAAGAAAATCGGTTTTAAAATAATAGGTATTAAAAAAAAAAATTGTATTTTTACATACATTATTTATGAATATGCGAAAGAAAGGGGGAAAATGAATTATACACTAAAAGTAGTCGTCGGTTTTAGGGTTAGCAGCGAGTAAATGGTTCACGCGAACAATTTAGCAAATATAAAACTTCAGATTCGATTAAAATAGGAGAAAAAAAAGAAAATTACGGGTGACGTATGGATGAGATATAGAACTATTGATTGTTAGATTAAATTGGATGATAAGATTAACATTACAGTCTATACCTTTTCACGCTAAAATAAAAAATAACTGTGTTTTATAAAGTAATAAACTTATGCATACATAAATACAAGTAAATGGGGAAAACCGTAAAAATAAAAGAGAAGTTGAAGCAATAGGAGCTATATTGCAAGAGGTCTACCTAGAATTTAGGGTCTGAATTCTCGTTAAAAGGCAATATAGTTTTATATTTTTAGAAATATACTGCCTCGTTAGGAAACATTTATGGACTCTAATATACATGTTAAGTAGAACACAAATGTGTATTAAAATAAAATTATATAAAAAATGAACTACACAATGCTTGATCCCCATTAAAAGTTGTGAAAAAAAAATACAATAACGCTGACTTTGCAAACCTAATTAATTCTTGTTTGAATGTGTAAATAACTGTCAGTTATTTGTTTTGTTTTGTTTTTATTTATTTTGACATTGTTGCTAAGACAACGATGTCTGACAGATATTATTTTTTAATTTATATTTGTTATGCAGTTAGTTCATGAGATGTATCAAGAGGTGTTTAATAGCTTGTAATTTAATTATTCTTTTACAGGTATGTTTGTTATATTATTTGCTACACAATATTGTATTATGTTTATTTATTTGAATCTATAACAATGTTTGTATGATTGTTTTCTAATGCCTTATTAAATTCTTTTACAGACATAATAAAATCTCGTTGTTATTCTGATAGAATGTATGATATAATACTTTAATACTTTAAATTAAGAACACTCTTTTTAACAGGGAATATTAAACACTTTTTATTCACATATTTTTTTATACATTTTATAAAACAAGTTAATGCATTTAATATTATTTATAAATAAACTTGTCATGTCACGTGTCAGTTCCAACATATTCTACCTTACAAATGTATAGAAATTGATTACACTTTTTTAAGTTAACTACATACTTCTAGCCAAAACTAAAATTTAATTATAATATTATTTGATAGGGTTTATAAAATTTACTTAGTCTATGAATCTTAAGTAAAACTCTTTAACATACTTTTATAATGATTTACGCAGATAGTAAAAACTAAATTCCGTTTTAAGACTCAACTGCCTTTCTTAGTAAAAGAAGCACATAATATGTTACATGCACAAAATTAAATACACACTTTTTCGTAGAAATTATTAGTAGGCTAAAAAAAAAAAAAAAAAAAAAAAAAAAAAAAAAAAAAAAAAAAAAAAAAAAAAAAAAAAAAAAAACCAAGGTGATTATAAAATAGCCACAGGAGCTTTTTCTAGAGATAGCTTAAAAATATATTTCGTGAGTTCTTCATTCATTATGGCACGAGCATTATAAGTTGCTAACTAACCAGTATAAAAGTATGACTCACAGCCACCATATACATAATAATAATAATAACTTTAATGTTATATGATACTTAAACCATACCATATTACTATCATATCAATTTCAATCAAATTATAAAACAACATATTTTAACTATTTACAGTGGATCTTTCATGAAAATAAAAAGAGATATGGGTTAGTAAGTTATGAACACAAATTTACTATCACCCAATTAAAAATATATAACAAACTATGCTTTTAAAAATGTAAGATGGTAGTAAAACAACTAAAATTGATGTAACGAAATAGTTCTTATGTGAGTGCTGCAAGAGTACTTTGAATAAAACTGTAAAGTATCTCGTACAGACGAGATAGTTCTATCGCGACAGAATCTAGCACGATGTCTAGACGGTAATATAGTTGATGCGATAGTTGCTATCATGACATTAACTATCACCATGTAAACATGGCTTAGAGATAGTAGTTCACCAAAATGTTAAACGACAGAACAACTAGTAGAAAAACAGAATGTCCTCTGTTGTCTAAATCAGATTTCTGTGTATATTTTCGAATTCGGATATAATAAAGAATATGATTAGATGATAATAATCTACTACGGGTAGATATGTCAAAGTTAATTTTTAATCATATTGAACCTTTTTAATAAAACATACAAGAGACCACTATTTTACGAATTTGATTATTATTACAATAAAGAAAAAAAAATATAGTAAACATTTCAGAAAATAAATAAATATATATACCTACCTATAAAAATCTATATTCATATATCAATATATATATATATATACACTGACAGATCGCAGCTTCTTTACATATTCATAGTGTTCGAGGGGAGAATTCAGTTTAATAATTCGTACTACTATAAGAGAATTAGTTAAAACAATTAAATAAATCTATAAGACGACAAAACTTTATACTAGATTTTTTTTTTTTTTTTTTTTTTTTAATTAAAATTATATATATTTTGATTTATCCATGACATTTTCCTTGAATATTCATCGGGTGTTCTGTTATCTCGACTAGTTAAAATAAGCTGAATTTAAAATTACAACTATCTTGAATTAAATTATGTTAATATTATTCTTTGCATTTAAGTAAGAATTTTCATTTATTTGTTATTCTGATTTGGATATTAAGCAAAGCATAAAAAAAAGGATTATAATTGGTGCAAGCCACTAATAACATATGAATGTTACAATTATATGAAAGTAAGTTGTAAAAAAATGAATAAAAATATTAATAAATAAAATAAATTCATGAAAGCAAAAAATATAAAAAGGCTGCACAAATTTGCATTACTCAAAAAAAAAAAATAGTATGAATAATAAAAACTTAAGTATGTTAAGCTCACTTCAATTCTTAACCACTCCTACATCATTTAAAGAAAAAACTCCTCATACAAGTTTTATATATGCTTAAGTCCCTGTATGAGCTTACTTGAATTAAATCTTAATTAGCTTGTAATTGCTTACTTTATTATTAGTTCTTGAATACATATTAACATATTAACAAGTAAAATAAAACAAACATACTTGTAATTGAAACAAATTAAGATTATTTTACCATTAGACGTAGCACGAATTTATAGATGAATGATGTAAATATATCTTTACGTAAATCCTTTAACGTACTATACTCGTATATTCATTCACGTAATTACGTTTATAAAGTGAATAAAAATTATTTTGTTTGTTTATTACTTATACTATCATGTGAGTAACCAACTAATTATTAAAGCAACGTATAAAATAAAAAGGGGGAAAAAAGAAGGGATCGTTATTTAAATTAAGCATGAGTTAGAAGTCTTCAGTATATGAAAATTGAAAATGCCTGTCTCGTTATCATTATATAAAGGAAGAATCTTGCTTACTTTACCTCTGTTGGGTAGAAAAGGAAATTTTAATGAAAATCTACTGCATCTCCAGCATTATATCCCTTACTCGACACGCGTCCTAAGTAATTGATGTAATTTGTCAACGCCTCTTTGCCGCACTTCTCCCCACCCCTCGACCTTTACTCTTACCCGTGTTTTCGCGGCACATTCACACATTCTCTCCGAAAACCATGCCTCTTAACTTAGGGGTTGCTTTTGAGGTTAACTCATTAGTTTTAATTGATGTTTGGCTTCGTCGAGTTTCTTAAGAACCCTTGTTTTGAAGTGAAATAAAGTCGGTTTAGTGTTGTTCTTTTATTTTTATTTATTTATTTTTTTTAAAAAGTAAACTTGCACTCTCGAGTGAATGAAGTATACTAATAATATTCCCTTTACGTTTAATTATTTAGCCGTGCACTCATATATTCCCCAGTTACTTATTAATTTAAATGGACTTGGTTCTATTATAAAATACTCATATCAGAAGATTACCCTTATTTTACTCGTTTCCCTTATTCTTCAAAAACATAAGCTAATTACCGCTACTTTAATTAACTTTTTTTACTTTTTAAATTACAGGAGAAAAAAAGAAAAAAACAATTTTTCATCGTTAAAAGTTTTCTTTCCTCGGCTGATTATCAGAATAAATTAATTAAGGATTTAAACATTTCTTTCTTTCATTTTTTAACAGTAAATTGTGTAAAATTAACTTGAAGTATTCTATTTAAAAAATAAAATGTAAAAAGTCTATTGAAATAGTTTAATTGACCATTAGTTTTAATTTAAAAAAATTAAGCTATTATTCTTATTAAATTTATCAAGTGAAATCAATTGACTGACAATTAATTTCAATGTAATTAAGCAGAATTTTTAATTTTAATTTTGTAAAGTTTAATGACATCATAATATTGTTTTACTGTAAAATAGAATTTTTGTTAAACAATACATTTTTGTAGTTAATTAGTTTATTTATTACTTTATTTATTATTTTTATTTATTAGCTCAAACTAATTATGTATTGAAATATCAACTATTGAAAGTTCTTAACGATATTTGTAGAATAAAAACTTTTACTTACTTTATACTAAAATTGAGGTAACCAACTGCACATAAAAAAAATATTTGTAAAAAAAAAAAAAAAAAAAAAAAAAAACCATCCGCCAATTTAAGTAAAGGCTGTTACACTCAAACAACACAACAGATAACCCTCACACAACTAATGACTCCGTAAAATGACGTTATTGCATCTTATCCAATGAATACCATGTTTACTGGATGTTAGTTAATCCAAGGTCAAATCGCCACTCCGGGTGAGGGTTTCTTCATATACAACCTTAGAAGTGGATAAAAAAAGGTAAGTTACCTGATTCAACAGTTGCAAATGACTCTCATCATGAGCAACACCCTTGGGAATGATCCAAAAGAAATGGAATCGAAACAGGGATTCACAAAATCTCTGACATGGTCTCATCCGGAACTTCTTGATTTATTATATGAATTAGACTTCTGTCGCCTATATAGCTTAAGGTGGAAATCTAAGCCTTATCTTTTTTCTTTAATCAAGGTTTGTTTTAATTTGTGGTTGAGCAGTAGAGAGTATTTAGAGCCGACATTAGCATAACAAGTTACTTCTTAAAACATACTAAAAAAATATATATATATATTAAAACCGCAGCTTCTATCTGGAAGCATTCTACCCTGGACTCTAAATTTGGAACCGCTAAAGCGGAGTATCGACTGTAGAGGATAGTTTAAATTTAAGGTCTAAGAGGCGAATGACTGAAGTTTATTACCTGTATCCGTGGCAGTGGTATATTGTTTTCAGGTAACAATGAGACAAAGTGGTGACCGATCAATCATGCCTATTCTAGAACGGAATTGATTAAGGACGGGGCTATTGTCCTAGACCTCTTGTATGTAAAATACCTGCGAGGCAAAGAGCCCACGGAGCCGCGTCCCGCATCTGGACTAAGTCTCGGCCCCATAAGGACTCATACCAGCACGTATTCCACCAGACATCCTCCCAGGAGAGGGAAGGCAATACATGGAAATAAGATCCCTCTGAAACTTAGATCCTCGACACATCGTTTAATAGAAGACAAGTATGTTTTAACTAATGATCGTAGCAAACATTGTCTTGAAAACGAAAACCTCCTAGACTGTTTAGTTAAGTCTTTGGAATTCTTTTCACGTGTAAGGAATCGCGACATCTTTCACACAGTATTTTACCCGCTGTCAACAAGGCCGAGTTAGTCTTAAGACAAAATTACAGTGAAGATGTAGCAACCTTCGATATTACCTGTAAAGTTCAAAGTTAATTTGCATTTTTCCCTTTGAAATAGGAATATTGGATGAAGTTTATTCCAGTAAAATGGTATTCACATATACTCAATCAACCTTCACAACATTTCAACCTCAAATTTATGATCTTGTTATCTTTCTTGTTTAGCATACATATTCACAGGGAGAAATAAAAACATGTTTCTGCGTCAATATAAAAATCAATATGAATGGAGAATAACCCGTTTTCTACATCATTATACGTTTATTTTCAACCAATGAAATAAAAGTATAATTTATTTTCTTCTTTTATATAAAACTAATATTGTATGATAAACTAAGAAATACAAAACATATACCTATATTTTAATTATTTCTGTTAATAAAATAACAAAAAATATCTAATACCAATATACAGTGAAACCTCATTTGAACAGTTGGTTCAAATGAGTTGATCCAAAATTTAAAGCTATCCTAAATTGAGGATTCATATTTATTTATTTTTTTTTCAAATTCAATTTGGTTCTATTCCACACTAGATAATATAAAAAGAACGTTGTTTAAATGAAATGGCGTTTTATTAAAATCTATACAAATAAAGAGGAGTGTCTGTCTGTTTGTGTATTATACAAATCTGCAGTTTTTATTCCGAGCTTGATTATTTTTTTGCTTGTATTCTAAAGAATTATAAAGAGTTTTTATTCAATTCCCACTAAAAGTTTAGGATTATAGTTTCTTTTTTCTTTTTTTT
>KZ651203.1:403555-434652 GCA_001010745.2 Gerris buenoi
GCATGTTTCCATGGTAAGAGAAAAAAATTGAATAAGTAAAGAAGTAGAGATGTAGAAAAATTAAACCGATACCTAGGACACAAGTGTAAAGAAACCTAGGTCTCATACTTTAATTAATTTAATTCTTTGTTTACTTTTTGCTGTCATTCAATGTTTACTTCTTAATAAAAAATCACAAATTTGAAACCCGTCAAAATGAAGATTGTAAATATTATGGGATATGTCAAAACAAATAAAATAACTTGCGGATTTTTTCCGAACTAACATCCATACAGCAAAATTTGCCTAAAACTAA
Source organism: Gerris buenoi (assembly GCA_001010745.2). Lineage (NCBI taxonomy): Eukaryota > Metazoa > Arthropoda > Insecta > Hemiptera > Gerridae > Gerris > Gerris buenoi. Next base: position 403,851 of record KZ651203.1, read on the forward strand.
TTAAATTCTGCTGTAAGATGGCTAAAATTGTTAAGATAATGCATTGTCATCGTGTTCTGAGCTATTCTAAAAGTTTCATATGTCTAGCTACTCGGGAAAATAGTTAAAAATCTATTGCAAGATTTGTACTGGACAAACAACCAAACAAACAAGAAAGCAAGCTAATAAAACCGTAGTAAAATGAACAGTTTCTATTCGTCAAATATTAACATCTATGTTAAGAGCAATGAAATGTCTTTATACACTGTTATAATGGTAATATTTTTAATGAGTTATTACTGACAAAGAGGAATAAGTGAAAATAGGGTCCCGTATGATTAGAAGTTGCGAGAGATACCACGCATGTTTCCATGGACTACCGTATGTGATGTAATTGAGTTGGGGAGCAGCTCTGCGGACTGGCCGTGGTCCCCCACTATATCGTATACTGCAGTTTTACGGGGACTAACCTTGACTGCCGGTTATATCTACTGGGAGATGAGCCTAATTAAACGAAATTGCTATGAAACACACTCCTTCCTGCTTCTTTACCGAGCCTCTAGTATTTTCCTTAACATTTAAAAATACACAATACTATTTTAGAATAAAATATAACATGTGTATGTAAAATTATACACTTGCAATGTTAAAAAAAGTAAACTTTATATTTAATTAAGTAATTGGTACTTCTTTAGATGGTTACTCCCCTGTGTTTTTTAGAATATAAATGAATTTGACTAAATAACTATTTAGACAATGGGATGCTTAATTCAATGTACTTTGGGACAAAGGAATATCACACTTATGTTTTTATAAGGGGAGTAACAATCTAAAGAAGAATACTCCGTATACCTTCAATACATGGTTACTCCCCTTTGTTTTCTTAATAAGGGGAGTATCCATCTTCTTTAGAAAGTGCCAAGTAATTAATACTTGCATTTATTAAAACAAGATATTATGTAAATATTTAAATACAAAGACATCATACAATAAATATTTGTGCATTTATTGTTTTTACTCCTAATTAATAGGGTTGACATTAAGCACTACTAATCTATTAAGCAGAATCTTGTATCTGACTTCACTAAAGTTTGCAAAAGTTACAGCTATGATAAAAATAGTCAGGCTAATATTCAAGTTCAAACCATTGTTCTGGGGACTAATAAAATGCCTTAAGCACATAAAAATAATATAAACTAACATAAAAAATGAACAAAGCAAAAGCAGCAAAAGCTCAAAAGCATAGTGTTGATAAAATAATTTTGATGGATTTACTTACACGTTGTTTTGAAGACGTTTTAGTTAAAATATGCCGAACTTGTATCCGGTACAATAAAGCAGCGTCTGTAGGGTTTCTCAGTTTTGCTGCACAAGGGTTTTTTTTGTATTTTTAGTTAACTCAAGCTTTAGAACGTTCCATAAGAAGATATTAACGATTATTGTATAATCACCGTCTCTTAAACTAATATTTTACTTATAATAATAACGTATTAAGTTATTTCATAAAGACATTATTCTATCTGAATCGAAAAAGAAGCTCTTTTAAAGTAGTACAAATTCTAGAAACGTAGATCAGTTGTAAGAAATGATTGCATAAATAAAACGGTAGCATTGTTGATTACTTGGTGTTATACTAACCTACTACCGCCATTGCCCTGAAGTTACAGATAAAAATATAAAAATAAATTACTTGATACATAGTTTGATACACACATATTCAAAAATTAAAGAATTTCCAATTAAACATCATAATCCGAATGGAATGTTCCATAATTACTTATATATTTATACATATTTATTTAAAACATGACTTTACAATCATGCACATCATGCAAACGAAGCCTAATACAGCAATAGGCCAAAAACCATATAGCTAACGTGTCTTTTAGCAATTTTTTTAAGTATATTATTAATCTCTTAATATTAAAATTTATTGCTGTTGTTATTCATTTTTTTTCAATGGTATTCATTAATTGCTGAATCGCGTGTTACTTTTTTTTTTTTCTCCTTCTTTGCTCTAATCCTTTTATCTATTGTTATGTTTTTGAATATTATTTGTTATCATTATTTTCAGATTCAGAATATTCCGTATTAATGCCCTTATAAAGGGTTTAGAGTAGGTTTTTTAGAATATCACGTTGGCTTAGTATTTGAAATAAATATAATTATTATATTTTTTTATCATTGATTAATGGTTGTTTAGATGAGTCTTATGATATTTATTTTAATAAATGAAATGACGTAACAGGAACGAGTTAGATAAAACGAAATTAAATGTTTCACATTTTCACAAGAGCATGTTATGAATACTGGCATACATTTTTCTTTTGATAATATATGTTTATCCGTTTTCAACTAAACTCACGTGACAATAATAATAATAAGAGAATCAAAAATTGTTTAAATTTTTTTTTTTTGGGGGGGGACATATTTTTCATCAAAGAACAAGCATGAAATATATCGACTGTGTACCTGCAAAACCTCGTAACCCCAAAAACTAATTTTTTTCAGGAGAAGCAAAAAACGTTGTTTTCGTACATTGTAGATAAATGATAAATACTAAGTTTTACAATAATTTTTATAAAAAATAATTGATTTAGGCTTAACAGCTTTTGCACATGGGTACATAATAATAATATCTATCAAACAATGCAATAAAATAAAAATCTCGATTTTGAGGGTTACGAGGTATTGCAGGTACACAGTCGATATATTTTTTGCGTTATTTAAATTGATTGCATTCGATAAAAACTTGTACTCAATTTAAAAGTGTGTTACCAAATAGAATATCAAGACAGTACTTGAAATTATATAAAATCATATTAATTGATTAATATCTTCGTTATTAAATTTCAACATATTTAAGAAATGTTGAGTTCAAATAAAAAAAATATATATATATTTATTTTTTAAATTTCGCAATGTTACTAACCACGAATTTAATTATGGTGATATTAATAAAGTCGAATTGCAAACCTCAAGAACGAGTTGATATTTACTCACTGAGAGATAAAAAAAAATAGTCGAATTTTGTCTATAATTATTGTGTATTTGATTAAGTAGTAATGTAAGGTTTTTAAATTGTGATAAAATAGAGTTCATCTAAAAAAGAATGGTTAAATATCTAATTTAACCATTAACCATTGCTCTTACGCTATCTAAGCGTAAGAGCAAAATAGTGCAAAAATAAAACTAAAAATGTGGGGGATACCTTATTGTTAGGCTCGGTTAAAAGTTAAAATGATCTGGATAAGGGTAAGATATGATATAGGATTTAATCTAATTTATCAACAATAATTGAACTAATGACGACTAAGTAAATAAATAAGACCCAGGCGAAAATAATTTAAAACCTTTAAATAAATTTTAAATTATTGTATAATTCGAACTTGGGCAGAATCGTGCACTAATTGTATTGAAATTCTATAAAAAGTTGTTTTTTTTTAACCCGTCTCCATAAAGGAAACATAAAGAGAGTTAAGAGAAAAATCAAGATGAGGTTGATGCTTGTGTAGATTCTTTACGATGTTAGAGAATTTATTGTATGGTAAAATTTTTTCCTAAAGTGGCTTGGCTTAGGTTGTCGTGCTCTGTGATTGTTGATGCATTTTCGTGCAAGCACCGAGCCTCGATATCATCTCTCTCTTGTATGCTAAGGGTAACCATAGAGACTCTTCTCATTTACATACAGGACAGCATACCAAACTACGACACATGCATAGTGCACCCTCACGTACCTACATATACGTGCAGTCCACAGACTAAAGCCATAAAACACTGAATTCACTTATAGTGGGAACAGGCTATATAAGTGCATTTAGTAAAGCACTTATTTTTCATATACAAATATTAATACTTATAATAATTATACAAGTTCTGTCTTTGCAATGATACAAGTAACATTGTATTAATATCTCTATGAAGCTATGTTCAGCTTTAGATCCGCATTACCAGAGGTTGAGTTCGGAAAATCAATGTTAAAACTTGTTAATGATCAGATAAGCATTTTGGTCATAAATATAGAATACCTACATGGCAAACAAAGCAGACAAATTCATTTACTCATAAAAATAAACAAATTTATCAAAACAAAATTATTCTATAAAATTTACTTTGCTATATTTTCAAAATATAACTAAGAGTCTTTTACCTCGAATGTAATATTGAAAAATAAAAAGTCAAAAGCAATGTATAAAAATAAATAACATTATGGTATTATTAGGTACTGAGTAAATAATAACGCACATCTAAGAAATAATCAGTGTATTGTCTGACCACAAGAATAATAGATGTGCGTTATTACATGCGTTATTAGATGTGCGCTTCTTAGATGTGCGTCATTATTTACTCAGTACCTAATAATACCATAATGTTATCTAAATACCACAAAATCTCCGTCAACACTACTAATGAATAAAAATAAATCTTGAGTTTATATTCAACGATATAATATGCAGGAAGAAATAAAGTCTATAGGCGTTGAAGGACATTAAAGGACATGTTCGTGTTACGATATTTTAAGATAGTGTTGAAAGATTTTCATCTGAGATCATAATTAGGGAGGGACAGGGGGAAAGAAACAAGGTAGTTTTAAAAGGCATTTTTATACAGTGATCATTGACCATCTGTATGTTTTATTTTATGTTCTAAATCAAGTTTTGAATTCGACAACGGGACAGTTGGAGACGGTTATAGAGATGGTTAGGTAGTAAATTGGAAGGGGGAAAGGGAAGCCTGAAGGCCTGAAAACCATAGGTACTGTGGTTTTATGGCATCAGGTTCTCTGGCTCGGTGCCACAAAACAACAGGTTGAGACGCCCTCCGAGGCTACAAGACTCGAGATGGCCTCCCCATTCAGACAGACCTTAATGAATCACTTCAAGACATCGCTTCAAATCAACTTTAGACCACAATTTGTGGCCAAGATTTTGAAAGATTTAAAAAAGTTAAATTAAATTAAAGACAAGAAAATCTCAAGAGTAAATAATCCCCAGGATTGAATTTATGTGACATGGAAAAATAAACATGTGTTTTAAACCAGCAAAAGTATCTTTAAATAAAATAAAATTTTTAGAGCTAAATCTCAAATAATTGTAAAAGAGGATTTACAGATTATATATGCAATAAATTTCATTTAAGGAGAAACTTTTAACAGTCTACAAGTTTTTTCGAATATACAGGATCATGAAATAGGAATGTGTATTTTATTAGAATTGTATATAAAATTAAAGTAAATAATGCTTTAATTTAAAATATTTTAAAATAACCTACCATCAGAAATTGAATACAGGTCATGATAATAATTGGAAATTACAATTTTAATATAACTTTGTTTAAATTTAATATTTACTTAATTAAACGAGGGATGTAAATTAAATAAAATATAGAAGTTTCCGAGCTTTACCGGAAGAAACGTAAATACTGTGATCATCCCGAAAAACGGAAAGTTTTGTGTTCCTCAGCATTAAAATAGTCTGTCAATTAGTCTGGCATATGGCATATAGCTTTCTTGCGCCTACTAGTATTTCGTATACCTTTATGATTTTATGCTTTTACAACCTATTATTGTTTAAATTATTTAATTTTCTCTCGGTTATTTTAAATCTGTCAAAATTGTTTTTATTGTTTACCTAAATTAAAGAATCAATTTAGAAAAATTTCAATAACACAGACGGTTGAAATTAGTCTGACGCTATCTATGAGCAACTTTTGACAAACCGTCCAAATTTAATAAAATCAGATGAGTATTTTTAAAAATATAGGAGTAACTAAATGTTTATTTTGTGCGCATGAGAAAGAGAAACATATGGGCGCAGAAGGTTGAAAATTATATGGGACAAACAATGGGCTAACAATGACCTACCACCCAAAAATTCATTAAAAGTGAAGAGTTGTTTCATAAGGTATGTAAGATCGCAAAAATTGAGCGACACACTGACAGACAGACAATCAACCAAAAATGATTCCTGATGTCTGAAACGGATTCTAAAAAATAAGTGTATGCCTCAATGGGAATCTAAACTGATTCATATCTTATTTGTCCAATAGGAGGCGAGGATAAAATATGTATGCTAGAATAAAATTGAATTGTGGAATAATAATAAAATAAAATATGTAAGAGAATGAGGAAAAAGGGCGGATAAACACAGAGAGTCGTAAATAGGAGTGATTGAACTATTAAACGAAGGTTGCTTAGAGAAACACAGGGAGTTGGAGCGAGTTAGCGTGACCACCAGGCTAAAGGTTTCATTTAATTAATTCAATTAAAACACCTGCAATTGCAGCTGGGCTGAGGACAGGGACAGGGGACCATGTCGCTTGACACGGAGCAACACCAGGAAATAAGATGTTTTCCAACTATAGCCTCTCTAAACCTCACGACTTTACTCTGACTTCCACATAACTTCAACTAACTAACATTTCCAATCCAGTGAAACATATAATGACAAAATCAACTTTGCTTGTTTAGACTAGATTTATCTAACTGACAGTAAAGTCGAACAAACTCTATAATAAATTAAAAAAAAAAAAACTATATTATTTATAATTTTCTTAGTATTATTAATAAAGTTCAAAAACTAAGTTTAGTACGGATTGTTTCTACGAAAAAGTAGATTAATTCTCATCCTTGATTTTCAAATCTCAACATAAATTAAAAGGGAACTAATTTGTAACTTCTTATTAAACTTTGCCTCTTGAAGAATGAATAAGTAAACAAAGCCATACATATTTTTTTCCGTTTTAAGCAAAATTGAAATAATGAAAATTAAAATAAATAAGAAATTAACGTTAATATGAATATGAAGTAAGATTGTCTTAAATCATTGGTTTTTGAAAATCACAAGCAATTTTGAGTAATTAAAAAATAAACGTTCAAATGCCATTTCATGTTTAAATCTCCTAAATTATAATATTTATTTATGCACCTAGAGAGTAAAGTAAACCATTATTCCCTGAGCGAAAAAGTTGATTCTTGAGGCAAGCCGAAGGAACCATGGTCCCTAAATCCCTAGGCGAAGCCGAGGGATTTATTTATTGCGAGGGAATAATGGCACTTTACTCACGAGCTACATACAATATTTTATCTCCAGTAGGGAGAAAATATACATTTTCGTCCATTGCACAGTTTTAATTAATTATTTTAATAAATAACAATAATTATTAGCACTTTCAATAGCAGATACATATAAAAGATTCAATATTAAAAACCAATAAGAATTAGAATTAAAACTCAAATAGAAGGTTATTTAGATGCAGGTTATAAACAATGATATAGAAGGTCTAAAAAGCAGTGTCGCCAACCAGATTTCAACAACTCCATTACATTAGCCATTCATTTACTTTTTATAAAATAATTAAGTTGGCAATCCTTAATTTTTCGCCTTACTTTGACTTTTTCTCCCTACTTTTTGAGTTCAGGGAAGAAAAAACTTACTTTAGTCCCTCTAAACTAATCCAAAATCATAACTTTTTCTCCCTACTGGAGATAAAACAACAAGCGTTGAAATAACGGATAAAAAGCGAAATACAAAAGCGAACGCTTTAGAATGCGGCCTCATAAGTCTTCTTGAGTTAATATCTTTTGAATTTAAATCTATAGAATTTCTAAAACAATTAATTATTAAAAAAAAATAACGCTGGCTTGCTTCGTCTCTTGTGAGCACTAATTTGATTTATACATTAAACAGATGCTACTATTAGAATACGTTATTCCAAGACAGGAAGGCTCGTACAATCACTTTTTCAGTATGATTATGTTGAGCTATTGATCAAAAAATACTCGAGCAAACTGTTATTAAATAATAAATCATAGTGGTTTAAAGAACTAAGAGATTTTTTTCTTTACAATATTATTTCACGTATCGTGGGCCTAAATGTTTGACCCTTATCATTATCATGTAATCTATGTAGGAACATATTTATCATAGATTATCAATCATAGATCGAGATTACGGGTTAAAGTTGCGAGCTTCAGTTGAGATCTAGGTCATGAATTTATGCCCATACGAAGTAGGCTATGTTTAAATTATTAACTTTTGATTCTTTTTTTTAAAGTCTAAGATTAATGCGCTTTATTTTTATATCTTTAACATATATCATACATGTATAATAAACAATAATACAAAAGATGAATAAAATAGAATAAACTTCCACTTACCGGATGGAATCTTATTATTCCATTAAGAATAATTAAATAAAGAGCACACGCAACGAGCTATATTTAAAGATTTCGAGTCTTGCCAGTCTAAAGAGGGCATAAGTGGGACATTGCTCTTATTCGTATATATTTATATACTTTCTTTATAATAGTTAATCAACCCAATTTGATATATTATTCATTTCTACAATAATTATAAGAGAGGTCATCCTAGTAAAACTAAACTTATTCCAAAAAATAATGTAAAAAATATATTTTCGTGAACAATTAGCACAAGAGGGATGGGAAATGACAGCAGGAACTAAACGGACAGACGTCACACAGGGAAGATAGGAGAAGTATTTTTCTCAGTTGCCATTCATTAAAATCCTTGGTTTTTCTTTAAGCATAGATAGAGGATTGGGCTGAAATCACATCAATAAAACCATTAGGCCAATAAAATTACTGAAAAGAAACATAATTATCAAAAAGATAATAAATCCATATTTCTTTTTTTCTAATTAATCAGCTTTATTGATAGATAAGAATTTGAATGATCTAAAAACTAGTTTACTATCGAGTATCACTAAATGTCGTCTACACAATTTGAAATTAAGAAGTCTCTTCTGTTCTTAGGATTTCACACAGCATAATTAAAACATTGAAGAAATACATATAATTCGAACGATAGACAAATAGATCTGATTTTACAAAATCTTGTATGAAATCTAACTTGTGTAAATTTTATTTTAAATTAATTCACAAGAGAAGATTTGCAATAAATTTTCCGAAAAAAAGGAGGAATAAATTTAAAATAGAAACAAGTAAGAGAGTATTAAACTTGTTTAAAGTAAATTTATAGGATGTTCTCTTGTCATGGAAAGGTCGAAACAAGACAGACAAGAACATCGCGACCATTTAGATCGAACAGATAGAAAAGAAAACGGCTTAAAACTCTATGTCCAAATAACAAACATGTGCAAGCGCAATCATTTTATCACAAAGTGTGCACAAAGCAAAATAAATGTTGTCTTGCTCATTTTAGCTCTAAAAGGTAATAAGGCATCATATGTAAACAACTATAATTGTCTAAAAATATGTCTAAGATAATGAGACATTGAAAGTAAACTTATATGAAAAATAATTATTTTCCAAACATATATTTGAAATTATAATAAAATTACCACTTATAATGAAATAGGAAGCTACTTTATTAATAAATAAAAAGTTCCCCTAACCACTTAAAATGAACTCCACTTTATACTTAAAATGAATTCTTTAAAGAGAAAGAGAAAGAACAAGAGAAACAAAACAAATTTTAACAATCCTTAATATGTTCAATACAGAACATAAAAAATTGCAAAAAAAAAAGGAAACGAAATAGGACCCTATACCAGTGGAGATAAGAGGCCACTAATCCTCCTAGTTTACTGCTTTTACAATATACAGAAATGGAGGAAAAAATTGCAAGTATAAATATATAGTTTGTTAGGATAAGGATTACAGCCAGAGCTGTTTTTTGTGCCCTCTCGCCTCTCAATATTATAACTTTCTCTTGGTAAAGGCGTGTTAGAAACGTGGAGTAGACGAAAGCGAAAAAATTGGTCTTAACTGAGGGCGGAGGCGGAGGGTCCATTCTGAATCATAAAAAAATATTTTATACTCTAGTCCGCCACCCTATAGTCATTACACGATATAAACCAATATTTATTTATTTAGCATAAAATATTAGGGTTTATGTATTTTGTTTTAAAATAAAATGCATCACTTCTCACTCGAAGATTATGTAGGCGAAAAGTGCCTGCAACATAAAAACTTACGTAGTTGCTTAAAAATAAGAAGTTAAGCAGAATTTTCATTAATTTTTCGTTTGAAAAACGGAGAGAGTCAGTAAATCCATTAAATAAAACCTTTATTTAGACAACACTAATATAATAAGCCAAAGTCAAACATATTTGAACTAAATCAGCAATTTTGTTTATTTTTTTTTTTTTTATTATTATTTTTTTTTTATCATTGCCGAGATTTGTATACCTACTAGACAAAAATATTTCTTGAGTTAACATTGCTAACTTTAAACAAACGAGACCCTTCAAATTAGAATAAAATTAGCATTGAAACAAAACGATAAAAATAAATAAAACAGTTAGTTATACATAGATAGTATTTTGTGTAAATTTAAAACGATTCCTTTTCTCTAAGTTAAAAATAAATAAATTTCGAAATCAAAACCCCTGGGATATCGAAAATAAAATAAATGGTGTTCTATTTCAAAGAAAGGAAATTTAAATATAAAAGAGGCGGAGAGGAGAATCCTAGAGAAAGAGGAGAAAATGTTTCAGAATCAACAAGGGAAGGAAACGTGAAACTGGATTCCCGAGAGGAAATAATCTCAAACTCCATCGCCGATTGGAATTTTGGAATCTTGATTGTTTTCAATAATTTCTGGAAACAGGAATCGCGATGAAATCTACAGCAACAACAAAGGGTTTTTTGCAGGATTCCAATTTTAAACAGAGATTGGAGATTATTTAATATTAAAACACTTTAAATGTAAATTTGATATTAGATCAGTCTTTAATAATAATTACAAAAGTAGAAAGTACCATAATAAATTAAGCAGTAATACGATTCTTTAATTGATTAGAGTAAAAGGCAAAATTAATAATACAAAAAATATTGCAATATTTATCTAAAACAAATCAATACAACTGCTGAGCAATTGATAATGAATTATCGAGGAAAACACTTTCCTTCAAGTGGTATAGAGGAGCTCTAAAGAAACTAATAAAATAGAGTAATTATTACTGTAATTGCTACTGGCAAAGTAGGAAGAATAACATTAGTCACGTGGTAATATTACCATACTAATTTGTAAAATACATATAATGTAAAAACATTAATGCACAATGTACATTAAATTAGTTAAACAATTGTAGTAATCTGATATAATTGAACATATAAACCATTAATCGATATTATTATTCGGTAAAACTCAAAATCAAATAAAATTTTGGAAAAAAAAGGAGGAAAAATTATTTGGTATATCTAATTCCTGTTGCAAACAAGCAACAGATTGTCCAAACAAACGAATTAGTATTTACACAGGAAAAAGATGACAATGTTAAATAAATAAACTAATAATTAATAAATTGACAATGATCCCGAACAAATCCAGTATCAATCTGAGTAAAATCCCCAGTTAGGCATTTGCAAACATAAAGCCGGCCGGCCGGCGCCCACCTACCCGACGTTACGGCCCGTGAGCAATTAATAAATCACACATATGGAATATAGGAATATATCGACGGTTTAAAAAAGCTCTACGGGGGATTGCCGGTTTGCATTCCATTCGGAGCCGAGGGAGCCGCCAAAGGGCTTTTTTTCCGAGATCGAAATAGAACTCTCTATATTTGACTTCGGCCAATGACAATTTGTTTTATTTGTCTTTTTCAACGGTGTTTGTGCGTGTCCAGTTGCACGTGTACGAGTAAGAGGATGCAATAAAAAGAAAGGAGGATAGGGACAGATTTATTGGAAAGAAGAGGTGGTTTGGGCTTTGCGGTTTATTTGATAACAATGATGTATGGGAAGGGACCGGGTTGGAAAAATGAACGATTTGTTCGAGAAATAAAACAAAGCGAATTCTAGGAGGAATCCAAGTGAAAATTGGCAACCGTAAAGGTTTACGTTCCTGTATAAAGTTGCTTTTTATAGAACATGCAACCGCTAACATCTCCCTGATGAAAACAGCCAAACACATAAAGCTTCCAGCATACTGGAAGAACTCCGTGCAATTAATCGAACTAGCTCAATTGTGCTGCTTGGCTGGGATTTCTTAACGATGGCTCTTGAACTAAAGGGTATAACAATATCTCAGTGAGAAATGTCGGTTGTCAAGTACGTATTCCTCATCGGAGACAATTAGACCTAGATAACTGTCAGAGACAGGAGAGTATGATTAAATTAGAGATTCCTTCATAGTCTCCCTGGGACTTGACTCCCTAAGGTATGATTAACTCTCGAGTTCGATACGAATGTTATATCTATGTCCTACTTGTTCTGTTTCTTGAATATCTACTATAATAAAGTAAAAACAATAGTAAAAAATCCTGCCAAGGGCTTCTTGCAAGCTACTATAAAAGGTTTTCTTAGGTCATAAACATTCTTATTTCCTCCATTTTTTTATTCTCACTAAAAAATTTATAAAAAGTTGCACTTAGGAGGAGCAAGGTGTGCACTTTATCCTTTAGCATTAGAGGTAGGCACTTATCTGGTTCTATTATGGGTAAAATATCCCCTATCTTTGAAACGCGATATGTATTTGTGATCAACTCTTCAATACCTTAATAATGATACTCCACTCAAAAATTACAAAAAAAATAAATAAATAAATAAAAAATAAATAAATAAATAAATAAATAAAAATAAAAAAAGGATCACCATGGTTACAGCCATAAAAAATGTCTAAAATTTGACTTCTTTATATTTACTCCCGGAAATATCATTGGCCCACAAAGATGTATAGAGTTTAGTTATGAATTGTTTCCTTATTTTTTGGACCTGTGCTTATGGAGAAGCGGGGGAAAATTTATTTTTAGTTTAATGCATTACTATTATCATATTAATGCTTACAGAACTATTAAATTCTACATTCTACTAAGATGGATGCCGTGATAATTACCCAAAATTACGCGATTTTATAAGAACCTAGTTTGTACAAAATCAAATTACTTACATGTATAATATAAAGACAAATTCAACTGAATAAACAATCATTATTAGTTAAATGATTCGAAAGTTGGAATTAAAATAAAGAGTTAAACTAATGTGATGAGAAATATGTCAAAAATAAATCGATGAACATGTTAGACATTCTAGATAGAGATAGCATTATCAGAGTATTGTTAAAAATAAAAAAGCTAATAGAACAATTAGTGTTTTAGCCGATCTCTATTGAAGGCCCCCATGCCACTGAAAATGTCTGTAATTAATCAGTAATTACTGAAAAAAGACTACTCTAGCAAGTAGGAGAATTTCTAAAACTATTAAGTCGAAGATACATTCATGAGGGTAAGAAACAAATAAATGAATATTGATGAAACCGAAGACATTGATTGATGAATTCATAGATAAGACCGCTTGTTCGAATTAATTACAAGAGAGTCTGAGGGGAAAATAGAATCATAAATGATCTTCAAGAACTAGATGAGGGACGTTACAAGTCAAAATAATTGAAACAATAAAAAAAATCACGTTATTAGATCGGGACCTTCAATGTGTGGAAAGGTCCAGGCGTTGTGACAACATAACTCTAACTGTGATAACTATCTCTTTAGCTTACAATAAAAACACTTCAAAGCTAGAGCAAAAAATAAAAAGTTGTTAAATGTGTAACTGTCAAAAACATTGACGAGGGTCAAATACAAAAGGGTAACACTGCCTCTAAAAACAAAAAAATACAAAGCCAATAGAAATGGTCATTGAACATAAAAATGGAATATTATTAGACGAAAACGACAAGTTGTTAATTATTAGTGTGCCTAAAACACTTAAATGAACCTGTATTTTATACTTAAATGACTTTTAGTAGGCTCAAAAAATCCATTATTTCATGGCGAGTCACAATTATAGAGTAACTCTCAATATTTCTATCTTAAGACTAATAATAGGTTTGGAAAAATATATAATATTCAGGTAGACACCTTACGAAACATGTAAGCTTATACTGTTATGACATCTAATAAAATAAGAACCATAAAATAATAATAGCCTTCCTTTATCGATCAGCAGTCCGAGAAAGACATAAGAAAAAAAGGAATAATACATTTAAATGAAGGGACTAATCTGAAGCATTAAAACCTAAACCGGACTACAGTGTAGTAATAATAGTAATAGTAAACCGATCATTTCGTACGTCCTTTAAGGTGTGCACCAAAAAAAGAATACAACTTCTTAGTCAAATAATAGTTCTTAATATATTCATAAAATTTATTAATAAAATGTTAATCTCATATCTCATGTAAAATGAAATTATAATTATTTTATTCTGGAAATCTATGTTTTCCTGCTTTTGCATCACGTTCATTAATTAGTTTACCTAAACTAATTGTTAGGAGATCTGTCAAGCTCATCAAGTCAGTAATTCAACAATACGTAAATTAGGCATGTTTGCCTCATCAATAAAATTATTGAATCGTTTTATTCTTAAATAGCTTTAAAAAAAAAAAATCTTCTAATAAAATCAATGAGAAATATCCTTTAAGAATCTTAAAGTACACCATAACAATAACAGACCTCCATATAAAAGCCAATTATGACAACTTTAGTTCCAGGTAAATAATAAAATCATTTTTCTTTTCTTTATTTCCCTTTAATAAATCCTATTTTTTTTTTCTTTATAACTGGTTGATTGTTTTAAAAAGTATATTTAAAAATATCTTTGACAATCATTGTATATTAAAACACTTATAAACATTTAAATCGATAAAATATAGTCACAATTTAATTTGATAGGACCCTATAAAAATGTTCTTTGTAACAACGGCACTTTATTACAAATATATTAAGTAAGAAAGTGCAATAAATATCTTTAACCTCGAATAGATTTGTCGAAAAATAGACTATACCAGTAAGAAAGTAAAGCTTGTAAGCAAGAAGATGTTAATACGAGGAAAGCACGAGAGGATCTTAGCTCTATTTTTAACCGAAGACAAACAATACAAGGAGAAGCTATTACGAGGCTGGGGAGTATCATAATCATCAGTACCATTGTTATAGCCTTCCAAACGAGGAACGGAGCCAAAGCAAGAACAAATAAGCCTTCTCCTGGCCCTTATTTTCGGCGGAGGTTTTCAGATTTATAGCAAAGGAAAAGGGAGTGAGAGGGGCTCCTCGGAGGGCTCCCATAATCGATATACATAGGGCCCACTTAAAGACCTCTTGGTAAACAACTTTCTCTTGCCTAACACACATTAGCTTCAGAACCTTGTAGACAAATAAACTATTATTTATGTTCTGGCCACTTATACCCTTCTTCCTTTATACACTTATCTCTGGCTGCCTCTAACTTAAAATTAATTATAAGAATAAATCTAACATTTTAAATAACTTTGGCATCCTCAGTACACTCAAGTTAGACTCACATTTTACTAAATATGAACCGCCAAATATTACCCGTACAGTTAAAAATACAAATATGTACAGTAAAATATTTTGAAACGTCCACAAGACAAATGCTTTACATATTATACTTGTAATATAGGAGCATAATTAGCAATTAAAATAATAAATCACAAATTTAACATATTAAAAAAAAATCAGAGCTGTGTCAAGCTCTATACAATATTTTATAAGTATATAAAATATTGAAATATTGGTACCTAAAATACTATATTACAAATCATTTTAAAAACAAAATGAAATAAATATCAAAGAAAGCTAAACTTTGTCTCGGGATCGAGAGCGACTATGCATAGATCTGTCAGTCACAGTTTGCCCACCGTGGTACATATCAGCTCAAAGTAGTACAGGCTCAATATCGGTCAATGACATGACATTATCAGGAATTGAGTTTTATTATCTATCAAACTAAAAAATGAGTAATTAGTTAAAATTCAAGACATAAAATAATCAGATATTTTTGTAGAATAACAGGGTATAAAATACTGTTACATATAAGTGGTTTGTGGTTTACACGATAAGACGAGAAAGAGAAAAAATTAGCAATTCCAAAAGAGATATGGTTACCAGGGATGATAAAAACATACGATGTTAATAGCATTTACAGTTTGTTATTCAAATCCGGTCTACATTGGTGATAAGGGTGCGGTCACTAGTCACTGATAAACATAACCTTACTGATAACGCTTCTCTTTAACGTGTTAATTTTATTTCTCTTAAATAAAAAGAACACTAACATTTGATTTTTTATCAATACAAATTTTTGTTTAACTTTAGATCAATGATGTGACAGTTTCTGATAATGATCGGTAGTTATGATTTTTTTTTTTTTTTTTAACTAAAAAGTAAAAGGAATGTCCTCGCTTAAGTATCACAGTATGTCAGGTTTTCCAGGCAAAATGGACAAGACCTCTGACAAGCAGATGCAACCGTAATAGGCGACCTATATGTCTTCTCATAGACACTATAGGTCAAACAAGTAAACAAGGATGTGCATCACACAAGAGGTTAACATGAAAAACCTCACTCCAGAGGCCTTAACTTAATCAAAATTTGAACAGTGAAAATGCTCAATCAAAATGTATTTAAATTAAAGATAAAAAATTCTGAGAATAATTAATTGAGAGTAACACCTTCCATTTTGCGAGTTACTGGGTGAAAAAGTTTACACAATCCTACAGAGTTGGATTTTGTTTGTTTGGATCATTTCCAATACTTGTTGAATTATAAGTTTAAACCAAACATACTCAGGGAAAAACATAAAGGAAATGCATTCCTAAATATTTGCTTGTGTTCTTATCTATAAAGCTGGAAATATCAGATTGCTTATTTTGCTCTTATAAATGATTTTGGGTATCAGGTTCCTTACCTATCTGCTAACTCGTAATAGTCGATATTTTTGAATTAAATAAGAGAAAAATGTTTACTTAGCCAAAAAAAAATCGGACGCGAAGCAAACAAACAAAACAAAACATGAGAGAACTAAATAGGTAAAAAAAAAATGGTTGGATATTATCTTGCTTAATATTTTACTTAGATTGGTTTATTAAACCTTAGATTAATTGAACTAAGCGTTCAATAAATTTCTCAGGGTCAGAGGAAGGTATAATATTTAAAATCTAACAAAGATTTTTAAGTTAAGATTTGTCCTTTTGACTTATTGGTTACCTTAGGAATTATTATGAGAATTATACTGAATTTTGAAAAAAAAAAAAAAAAAAAGTATTTACAAATAAATTATTTTGTACTGAGGTAAAATTTTAGAAGGTATACCTGCAAGCCAAACTTATTGTTTAACATTTTTAATGCACAAAATTAGGGGGCGGCTTAAATTTCAAGCATATATTGTAATAACAGTTACCAATTTTTTTCCCCATTTTTAAAGTGCTAAAACCTAAGTGCTGCTTAAATTCTAGGCTTGAATCTTAAGTAACACGGTGCTAAAGCAAAATCAGAACTCGACTAAAGATATACATTAAGTAGAAAATTCAATAATAAAGAAAAAGCACAAACTTTTACTAACATTATTCTACTACATTCAACGGGATAGAAATTGTAACAAGTTCTGCGTATTTAGAAGTAAGGAGGCAAATGAGTTAAGCAACACAGTTTTGTTCGAGTAGCTTCTGTGTTCAAACTTAGTAAGCATTGTTTAGGAATCGGAAACTTTCCTACATACCTACACTCCACTTTGGAACGCTAAGACGTAAACGCAATGAAAACACGCAGCCTCTCATCTCAGCTCAGGCTTAAGCTAATTACAATAATACCCTTTAGGCTAAATCCCAACCAAGCGAGCTCACCCTCTGAGACAAAATATTTATACCAATCCGGGCATAAAATAT
The DNA here is from genome assembly GCA_001010745.2 of Gerris buenoi. Taxonomy (NCBI): domain Eukaryota; kingdom Metazoa; phylum Arthropoda; class Insecta; order Hemiptera; family Gerridae; genus Gerris; species Gerris buenoi. Next base: position 421,494 of record KZ651203.1, read on the forward strand.
AAAGAGTTTTAAACACAACACACCCACAAAAACCAATACTTCCAAAACAAACAGTAAATAATGAGAAAATAAAACAAATAGAAAGAAACTTCTTTTTTTAATTCCACACAGCATTAAAACAGAATAGGAATAGGAATAATGTTATTATTTAGTAATACTTATAAACAGGAAAGGCAAAAAATAATACTGATATGTAATACCTTATCATACTTAATCTCCTTACATCTAGCCAATGAAACACCTAGCACACAAATGTGACACTTACCTGAAACAAACAAAAAACAAAAAAATTAATAATAATAAATATTAACATTATAAATAGTACAAACAAAAAGAAAAAGAGATAAATGTAAAAGGTTTCATTGATAAATTAATATAATAAAAATTCAGTTTGTCTTTAATTAAAACAAACAAGTTAATTTGACTCAACATTTACAGGAAAATCTATTGAGTAACTTCTGAAAACGAGAGTGGAGTGACTGCAGTGCGGAATTATTGGATTAACTGCTGAAAAACTCTAGGCCAACAGTTGCCAGACTGCGGTGACTACGACCAACTAAACTAACAAGGTCCACTCTCTAAACGTTTAATAGATTACAAGGTAGAATGAGGAATAAGTTTTGGGTATCCGTTTAACAAAAAATATACAACATTTATTACAGTTAGCAGGGTAAAAAACATTGATCTACTTTCCACTTTCCTGAAGGATTTATTTTATAGATATGGAAAAGCTCGTTTTAAAACGTTTTGAAAATGAATTAATATAAAAACAGTAGGTAGAAAAAAAAAAAAAAAATAATAATAATAAATTAATTCAAATAATCATTACAGTTGACGTTTTGAGAATGTTGAGGAAAAACATAAAAATCAATTTAATCCATTAAATATACATAAAAATTAAAACAAAAAAAACAAAAAAATTTCTTTAAGATTTATTCGTAAAAGTTCTTTGAAGCAAAGCGTAATAGTCCTTGCTTTTATAGTGGGCTTTAAGTGAAGGAGGCAATCAGTCAACGGCCCTGAGGTCTACCATAAGTCAAGAACGGAAAAAGGGGGGACGTGTGATTACGTAGACAGAGGACAAAAGCCCACTTTACTATAAAGCCTTTTTCAATCCTCTAAACCTATCTTTACAAGCACATGGTAAAGGTAAGGTAATTAAGGGGTAAGGAGTTATTGGAAGGTATAGTGGGAGTGACAAAAGCACAAGATTTTCAAGGATTAGGGAACAGAAAGAGGGAAAAAAGAAAATACAGGTAGTAGTGAAGAATAAGGATAAGGTCCGGTCGGAGTTAAAGAAGCAGGTAGCTTTGAAGTTATTGAAGCAGGTAGCGGGTCGGAGTCGGCAGGTATAACACAGGTAAGAACCTTAATGAGTTACAACCAAGGCCTTCGAAATCTTAGGATTTTCCGAAATAACCATATAATGATGAAGCACCATTACGGATGTAACTAGCTGAAACATTATGTACCAAAATACTGGTCCCAAATAGCGGATAACACTAGAGGAAGAGGAAAAGGTCTTCGGCTCTTGCAATAACAACGAAAATATCATTGAAATGACAGTGTTCAAAATAGAAGCACACGAACATTTAGCAGATCAGCGGAAAAATAATACTACAATTTGTTTTAGTTAGTTTTTAGGATTATTAATATTATAAATCAGTGTTTCTCAACCGCCGGTCCGCGGACCGGTACCGGTCGGTGGAAAATTTTGACCGGTCCGCGAAAAAGTTTGGGCTGTTACGGAAAAGAACAATAAATAATTAAACTTAAAAAAATAATAAATAAATAGAGTAGAATTATTATGAAACTGATAAACTTAAAAACTACCTTTATTTTACAAGAGTTAAAAATATTCTTTCTTTTTACAAATTATCAAGAAATATTAATTCTTATAACACGAGGATATAAATAATGGAATTATTACAAAATGAATTNAGCCTGAAAAAATCGTTGATAAAATTTATATGATCGTTATTCAATTAGGTACCATTTTCAGTCAAAAAAACGGAGTATTGTGAGGTCATATCCGTAATTCCTGGTGATTTTTTTCAACCGGTCCGCGGAATTTATCTAAGTTTTTTACCGGTCCGCGTTCAAAAAAGGTTGAGAACCACTGTTATAAATCATATACGTATGCCTAAACTTATTAAACAAATATATAATATCTAAGGTATCATATTAGAAAACTTTTTTTGGAGACAAGTCACAAACATAAAAAAGTTTAGGATAATAAATATGAATAAGAACGTTAATTGGATAAGTTGTTTTAAAAGGGCGTCTAATTTAACGAAATTCCAGATAATATTTTCTCTTTGTTTTTCAGACAAAAAAAAAACTAAAAGGATACGTAAAAAATTGTATTTAATTCCGTTGGGATTATTAAGAGGGTCTAAAAGACCTAATTGCAGTATCCGCAGTAACTTATACACCCGGCATAGCTGAAAAACAAGGTCTTAACTTCTTAATTTCAAGCAAAGAGAGTGGGGATAGCGGAACGAGACAGAGGCACAACTAAGGAGGAACAAGAAGGCTATGAAATATGTCCGGGCAATTAGTGGGACACAGATAGAGAAAAAAAAAACACCACGTTAGTTGGAGACTGAAAGAAAACCATTAGGAGACGTAATGGCAGTAGTAACCTTCTCTTATAACTTGCTTCAACCGGATTAACCTAACCTAGCTCACAAAAACACATCGAGGAAAAACTCTTTTCAACTTTAGTTTGTAAAATTTAGCTTATAGTTTTAAAGTATTAAAGAGTAGATTAAGCTGAGAAAATGGCATCCTCAGACGAAGAAAACAGACTAATTAAACCTTAAATAAAGGGTCTATTTACTAATTAAAGAACTTCAGCACCAGCTGCACCCATATAATAATAACAGTACTTGGTGTCTAAAACCAACAGTTTAAATATTATTTAAGCCGAGAAGACGTATTAAAGAAACTAATGGTCTCGCAATTAAATCATTTTAATTAAAGAGAAAGGAAATTTCAAGAATTAAAAAAACAACAACGATGTAATAAATTAAATTAGCGGAAATGGCACAGTTTAGTATTTTTTTTATATCAGCAATGAACAAACAAGTTAGTTATTCACGATTGAAATAATTAAACTGGAGTATTTTACCAAGATGTACTAATAAAATAAAATGAAAAATACTATTAGTCGTACAGGTAAATACGAACAAAACAGTTTATATAAGTACTATGTCAATACATATATAACATCTCCAATACACTGTTATACAAAAAAAAAAAAAAAACAATATTCATAAAAAAAAAATGAAATTAAAAGGATATAAATTATGTACATATGAATTAAATAAACAATTGTGACGATAATAAATCACAATATAATGGAATGGTAAGAAAACTTCAATACGATAAGAGAAAAAAAGGCGGCATTTAAAATGTAGTTATTCAAATAAAAAAATGGAGATAAATAAAACGGAATAAACCAAATGTATATTTTATTTCTTCGATGATCAGTTATTAGGATTTCCAATGGCTTATTCAAATGTGCAGCGAAAATGCGGGCTACAGGGTCCATAAAGAACCCGGGACTAATGCCAACTATTGAAGCGGTGTGTCTGTAAATTATGATGCAGCAATCCGGACTCCCAAATATACGTGTTAAATCCCAACAATTACCTATGCGTAAAAAAAGGGAAGAAAAGAAAAAACTCCACGTAAAAAGAAGGATTTAATCGAAAGCCAAGCTCAACATTTAATGTAAAATGGGATTAAAAATCAGAGTTTATCTAAATACTTATATTATGTGTAATATAACTAATCCTCAAACGGAACTATCAAAAGCCTGAAAAAATTTATATGATCGTTATTCAATTAGGTACCATTTTCAGTCAAAAAAACGGAGTATTGTGAGGTCATATCCGTAATTCCTGGTGATTTTTTTCAACCGGTCCGCGGAATTTATCTAAGTTTTTTACCGGTCCGCGTTCAAAAAAGGTTGAGAACCACTGNNNAAATTGGCATATATATATATATAAATAGAAGAAATGTATGGATGTTTAAATGGATCATTCTTGCAATAAAATATCCAAAAAATCGATGACAAACATTAAATAAAGAACACTAAACATTTAAGATTAGACTTCTGTTGAACATTGAAACAAAACTTAAGAATATAAAGAAAATATCCAGTAGATTAGAGGAAAGCAAGTGTTAAACACTAGTAAAGGTTATACCTAAAGTAAAAAAAAAGGTACGGACAACTAATAGGAAAGTCGTGTAGGATTCATACACCAGGGTTAAAGAGAATGTAGGGAAATTGGCTAACTTTACACAAGACTTAAGTGACGATTACTTACTGTCAATTAACAGCACGTGAGTAACACATTAGATGCCCTGTCTTCTAACCCAGGGTTAATAGCAGGAAGCAATTTACCAAAAAGAAGAATAGCTTATTTTTAAAGGCCTTTTACCTATTTTATAAAAAGCTTCACTTGTAGTTTTGTTAGTATCTTATAATGTGTCTATAGACTTTACGTAATATCCTAATGGTTTAACTTAAGTAAGTAATAACACAATTATAGAATTAACTTGGTAATTTATTTTTACAAAACAATGACCCTCCGTAATATTGCTGATTTAGTTGCCAAAGAACCTTTCTATTATTTATTTCTAGTAGGTAAATAAATACAACCTGTTAAGATTCTAATTATATATTATACTGTCTGTCTGTCGGCGCATATTAAGTAAGTGCTCTGGTAATTCAATAGGTCAGTTCTATTCGATTTATCGAATTTACTTTTTTATTTAATTACTAATACATTAAGAATAAATTAAGTAAAGGTCGTGCGGTTAAGTTATCTTAATTTCAACACAACTCAGCATAATAAATTGAATTCTAGTGCGATTTTGTTGAGTATTTTTTTTTTTTTACTTTGAGGCAAATGACATTCGATTCCAGTCTATTATAATACGAACTTACCCGCATTGTTTAATTAACAACTTAAGTACCTATTTATACTATTTACAATTTTATAAGAAACGTTGAAACTGAGAAAAGGAAATTTGCATAAAGTTTTTTTTCCTTATTTATTAGTGATATTGTTTAGTAAAAAACAAGTACCTAAATGATAAGTATAAGTTGGTAATTAAAAAAATAAGAACATATAACAAATACTGCGTATATCAGTAAATAAAACACTCACATTTATTCAAAAGAAGGAAACATCAGATTCTTTATCTTGGTGTTATTACGTTCTATCCTAAGAACTTGTTAACTGTTTTAATAGATGGAGTTCGCACATATGTGTAACATTACAACTGTTACGGTTCTTAGAAATGAGATCTAATTGAGGCAATTATAAACGATAAATACAGTACATATATACCATCCAGTTGACAGTTGTCACTAGATTGAAGAAAGCTGAGCATAGACGTTATACATGTGCCTCGTATAAATTATGTCTGTTATCCTTAACTTATCATTTCTGACTAAAGTTTTACTGTAAACTACAGTTTTAATAATATTTCCAATTTATTAGGGTATTAGCTAAATGAGTACACATATCATTATCAATTTTACAAACACTAAAGTTAATTGAAACAATTCTAATAACTGTAGATTATAGTTTAATCGTAAAACTATATTTATATTAAAGGGAAAAAATGTAGAACATTTTAAATTGGCTGTTTCAAGTGATCGGCTTTATTTAGACAAATGCAATCATGTCACTGAAATCTGTTAGCCATATATTAAACAAATTCTATATACCTTAAAAGACTAAATTATTCTACATTTTAAGTATTTTGGCACTTTAATATCCTCTTTGAATATTTTAATTAGGGCTTTATTATCATCCTAATTATAGTTTTTAAAAATACTTCTAATAAACAGATGGAAAAGTGTATTTCCTATAGTAGTGCATGAGAAGAGTAAAAAAAAAAGTAAGTAAAAAGGCGGCACCTGAGGCTATCTGTGTAACAACCACTGACGGTAGCATTAACATGTTGTTGTATCCGTTCCGCCAACACAACCCACCTCACAATATGGAGCGACCCTGTAGACCGGAGAAGAGGCCACGAGAGCAATACGGTCCAGAAAGGAAGTGTACCCATTGTTTTATCCACAAGCAAAGCGTTTAATATTCATATCTCCTAGGGGAATCTAACAATGGAGAGAAGGGAGGGCACGAAGGACCAGGCTATACTAAACACCCATTGTCACCAGCCGGTGGAATTAGCCCGAGTAGAGCCTCGGAGTTATCGCTGCTCTTTCATCTCTCTAGCCAGGGCCGAACAAATACCTTAGACTCTGCACCGATAAACAATTTGCTCCTTAAACTCGTAATCAACAGCAACACGGTGCAACACGAAGCTCTTAAATCACCTACTCATTAGGAGGTTTCGACACTCTATTATACTAGGTTTATTAAAAACCTCTATTATGCACATCTAACATCATCTATTCAGTAAAGGACATCGTCCATCAATCAAACCATACCACCTACCTCTGTTAGTCTACTATAAACAATCTTAACACTAACAGAGCTTACAATGCTTTACTCAGAATAAAAACGACCTTGAATAGTTAACTCTTTTAAATAGACGGTATTCATTTTCAACGCTCAATTGTATAATATCAGTTAAATTTAATTATTGATAGGTAATTATGTTATTGTTTTCGAATGAATAGTGTGATTAGTAAAATGACAAATTAATCGAATCATTGTTTCATTCATTAAATAAAAATATATTAAACTAATTTTCCAATAAGTTTGAATTAGAATGGTTAATAAATCTGCCAAATGTTTAGATTTAAAACAAACATGTCAATGAATTAATACAATTATAAAATACCTCACTGAAATGGATAATGGATAATTTCAATAGATAGATTTCTAAAGAAAGGTTCGATTTTATTTTATGTTCGATACATGAAAAGCTCCAAATGCAACGATATTTATTTGCTAAAGGGATTTGAAATAGTCGAGACCAAGAGACAACTTTCGGCAACGTAGTTACGAAACAGCAAAGCCCGATTATCTAAGAGCGGTTATCTGGCCACAAAGAACGTCCAAAGCCACTTGCCAATTGCTTAACGACCTCTATACTCACTAAACGCACCTGCAACGGAAGTACTTATCTCTTCATTCTGCTGTCACAAGAAAGCGTTTATTCCTTCTTAGAGTTAAAAACTAACAGTTAAAGTAAGTTCAACGTACAGAAATACATGTTAAAATTTTATTTATTGTCGTTATTATTTTTCCCCTTTGTTTCGAATAATATCCTAAGACTGTCTTCTGCTTTACCTAGTATAAATAATAAAAAAATATAATAAGTATTCCAAGTTCTATTATCTTTTCTATAGATGTACACAGGAATATTATTATTTTTCGTGAAATGGAGACCAACTAATTTGTCATTAGTCATATATAATCATAATTACTTATTAATTAGTTGCAGTAAGATTAAACTTAGCTCTCATTTGTCATTTAGTAATAAGTTCTAAAGAAAAACATAATCAACCTCACTACGAAAGAACAAATTAATTTCTATTGTGTATTCAATATCCGTATTAAAGTAAAAGGTCCCTAGAATAAACTGATCGATGGATTAATTTAAATCTATGATTTGAATAAATGTATTATTTAAGTGTATTATTTTGGTTTATATTATTATTTGATCTTTTGAAATTGGACATATTCATAAACATACGCTTAAATATGTATATTTTCATAAAATAGTCGGTCAATTAGAGTAGCACATAGCTTCCTCGCGTCCTATTTCGTATAGTAATGATTTTATGCTTTTACAACCTATTATTGCCAAATATATTTAATTTCACCCGAATTTTTAAATGTTTCATAATTGTTTTGATTTTTTACAAGAGTTAAAGTATCAATTTGACAAAATTTAAAGAGAGCAGACAGAAGTAATAAATCATGAACTTTCAAAAAACCATCAACATTTGAATTTGAGACCAAAAATAGGCTAATCATGACCTACCAACCAAATTCCAATAAAATCAGACAGGTTGACCCATAAGATGTGGGTTGGCAAAAGAAGAAGAAGAACCAATGATGTAATAACTGTTGATCTAACTATCCCCTGATGCCTGAAACGGATTTCTGTCTTAAAATTTTTTAAATCTGAGACCTAAAAAAAAAATGTCGTACTCCAAAACGATCACATAGCTCCCGTTACTTTCGGTAAGCTGGCAAGCAAAAATTTACACACACATTAATAAATAATTTACGACTGCCTTTTATAATATAAAGACCATCAATATTGAATTTTTCGAACAATATATGAGTACATAAATTTAGAGACAAAAATGATTGTTAATTTAATGTCTGCTATATATCAAACAAATTGAAACGGTAATGTAATAAATCAGTATCAAACGACCTTAATGAATAAATATCAATGCATAACATAAGTCAAGAATATAATAGTACTATTTTTATATATACATATAATTCATTTATATACTGGAAAAATGAAGTGTTAGCTTTTATAGAAAGCAAATTATTTTTATTTGGAATACATTATTATACAAATTAAAAATCTAACAAGGTTTATTTGTCAAGCTGTAGGAAAAATCTGCAGACTTCTTTCAATAAATAATAGATTACTTTAATATTTGCTATTATTTATAAGACATACTTTTCCATAATTTGTATTAATTAATCATGTCAAGTAAGTCGCATTCCCACCTATCTCTAAGCTCGATTTAAAGAAGGCAGGTGAGAAATAGAAAAATAAATTATCATTACAAATTTTCTTTGCGCAGGCAACATAACAAATTAGTAGATCAATAAAAAATAAATTAAAAAAAAAAAATCTTGGATTGCCCTTGACTAATCCAATAGCTTCTGGATTCGAAGTTTATTTATTTTTCTTCTCTTTTTCAACTTTCAATACGTGACTAAAGAACACGTAAGGACTCGAATTGAATAAACTCATAAAATATCTTCACCAATTGTCTTTTTACCTCAATAAAATCACATGATCAAAATAACTTTAAAAAAGGTCACTGACCACATTGAAAAGAGAGAAATATGGTTTGTGTTACGGTACAACAACAGAAAGATAATAATTTAAATAACAATGAAAATGTACAGAGAAAAGCAGGACTAGTGGCAAGTTTCGAACCCTAAATACAGCCAGTAGAGGATTATCTTGCCAATGGGACAACTGGACGCATAACCAAGATAATCTCAGATGTATGAGGGAGAAAATTGACAACGGAAAGTTTTTAACAATTCAACTCATAAATACTGATATTACACCGGTTTGGGAGGAACGGTAAACTTGGATGAACGTTACATATACGAAAAAAAACATATTAACAACGATTACTTTAAAAAAATAAGCTTCCAAACTATTTTTTAAAAATTTACTTATTCTGGACAATATTTTTTGTTTCTTAAAATAAATTCAAAATAATAATTTACGCACTTAAAATTCAAAATTAACTTCTCTTATATGACCGATAAAATATTGACAATTTTTTAAAATAGAAAAAAAAAACTATTGAATAGTGCAATACCTTATAATTTTTTTGAAACAGAATGTTTTAGGTAGATAAGAGACAGAGAGAACGCTATTTACTTTCCCATGTACGAAGTATATAGAGAACGTATTGTAAAAAATTAGATTTTGATGGATTTATATTTTTGAGTCCAAAAAAGATTGTATTGAAAAAATGTTTGTCTATTGTATATGAAAATGTTAAATATCAGACAAATTTTTTTTTTAATTTTTATTATCAGGCAGCAAATAGAGCGCATCTGAATAAAATAATTCCTAAATAAAAATAAATATCTGAAATATATTCATTAAAATTACCCGAAATAATTAATTGTAATTATTTTGTATGTATATGTATTCTTTGGTCAACTGTTTCAACAAGTTCACTGGAAAATTTTAGGTCTAGTATATTTTTATTAAAAAAAAATGTTTGATTTGCACCATTTAAAATGACAGTCTATGAATACAAAGAGAAGATTGTTTGCAGAGAAGAGAAGGCAGAGATAAGGACGAAGCTCTCTCATGAGAAATAGTGTAAATTTTCGAAGGTTTGGTCGGCAAGAGTTTAAAGTTAAGCAGTCAAGTCACTGCTAATTTACCCAGTTAATTATTACAAGAGCGAGCTTAAGCCTTGAGAGCTTTAGAATTCACGGGATAGACGGGGGGAGGGTAGAGGTTCTTGGGTAAAGTCAGTGACGTCACACCTTTAACTCAAAAACTTCTTACTTTAAATCCTTTCAACATGGAAAAATCGTTTATTAAACCAGCATGCCCAATGCCCAGTAAACGTTGATTCAAATGAATCAAGAAATAGTTCATTAGTCGGTGCATATAATACTGGTCAGAAATGGGCAAATCCCCTAATATACCTACCATTAATATGACAATATTAAGCTATTAGTCCAGTGTAAATGCTAGAAACAAAATATTTCATACGTTGTAACGAATTTATAGTCTTAATAGTAACTATAAAACTAAAAAATAAATATAAACTCATTTATAACACCACAATTAAGCTCATATGGTACTCTAGGGTTGCACTAAGCGTTCCAACTCCTATCGTGTTCAGTTCCTACAGTCTAAATTTCATGCTCCTATTTAAGTTTCTAACTTCACCCTTCACAACGACTTTAAAGTCCCCTTCGTCCATGACCTAGCCATATCCCGATAAAAATATTTCCATGACTCCATATCTCAAAACCCCTATCCTTTGATTCACAACCAATCACTACCATTCATTCCCGGAAATCCTCCTCGACTTCTAAAAAGGCAGTGGCCACGTGATTTATCGAGCAAGTAATAATTCAAGCTATTATCTTTGAGTACTGTTAAAGGACAGTTTTTTACTTCAAGTCAATCAAGTAGTTGTAATTTTCTAATAAAAACTAAAATAAATTTTTCATGAACTGTGTAACATATATTAATTGTTATAAAGATTATAGCATCAAATAAATCGCCAGGAATAAACGCACTGGACCATTCTTTTTTTTAAATCCTATAAAAAAGAGGTAAGAGAAACCAATCTTAAGCGATAAATTAAACCACTAAAAAGGGTACAAGCTCTTTCGCTTGACGTTAATGACTTAAGAGGGAACAAGCCCTCCTCCCCACACGTAGGTAAAAAGAAATTAACTAAACAGGAAGATTCGACTAAATATTTACCCAAGAGAACGAGTTAATGGCCTGGTCGCGTGGCTTATCCCAATAAAATATCCTTAGCCGGTGCACAACTACCTCACAGAAACCTCCAAAACTGTTAATTCTAGACCTTTACGAAAAAAATACACAAGGGTGGGATTTGACAAACTCGGTTAGTGGAAACGAAATTTCCACGTCTGAGTGAGATGATTAGAGATTGTAAAGAGCACTTTTATTCTGTTACTCTAAACATTCATTTTGTTTGAAAAATGGCTCGAGTTAAACTTATAATTTAGCTGAACAAAGTATAATGTATTTTTGCTGCAGTATTATAAGAAGCTAAAAATACAAATAAAATAGAAGCAAAACTACAGGTTAAGGTGTTAGAGAGAAAGGAAGTATTAAACTATGTATATCGTAAACTGGTCTTTCTTTTTTCCTCCCACCTAAAGAGCTAGTCAGCATGACTAAGTTTGTGAAGGTTGAATGGTATGAGAATCAGGGCCTTGACTTTAAAATACCCCTTGGTAGGGAATATTGATACTAAGGATTTGAGAATACGTACAACCATCAAATCTATAATTAAATAAACAGATGAAGCTTGCAAGTATTTCTCCAATTATTATAAGTTTGTAGAGCTGTAAGTAAAGTAAAATTAAGAAATAATAATTATACAATATGTTATTTAAACATTATATAAAATATAAATTTGTTTAAGTTCTGTTCGCTGCCTCAATTCAATTAATTTGTAAACGGAAAAAGAAGAAAAATAAAGTACTACTCACCAATAAAAACCAAGAATATTTTAAAATAGTATTTATTTCTTGTATTTTGTGTTTTATAATTTTTTGTATTTTACATTGAGCATTCTGTCAAAATATTCAATATGAGTTTTTCTACAAAGACTGATTGGGAGCACATTGAAATAATAAATTGGTCCTGTGATAAATATTAAACAAAATGTGTTTACTTTGTGTTAGTAATTAATAAATGTTAGAACCTATAAAGTGAGAAAATTTTATTTGTACAGCGAATAAAAAAATATAAATAATAATAAATAATAGACTTGTCAATTAAAAGACTGAAATTTAACAAAACAACGGGAGAATATATAATAAATAAGGTAAAATATTTGTGGTTTTGTTGTAATAATTGTTACACTAAAGTGAATATTTATTTTCCTTGTTTTTGACATTTATATTGAGCTTTATTTGAAAATATTTTATAACTATAACTCTCCTTTGTGTCTTATAAGATACAAATAACATTATGTATTCTCTGAACTAATGGTAATGTATTCTGTGGGATACATGTAGCAATTGCTGCCAAGCAAGTAAAAAAGAAAAACAAAAAATCATATTTTGTGTTATTAGAGGCTAATATAGCTACATAAAAAAAAAATCCCAGTTTTTTTTTAGATTGCCAAGATAAGGGTTAAAACACCTAGTTGAATAAATATGGTAAAAAAAGGGCAAAAGATCTGAAGACATGTGTTATCTAAAACTCAGCCTCCGCCATCTCCCACTAAGCAGCGGCAGACTATAAATTCAATTTACATGAAAGAGTTTAAATATATTTGTAAAACAGTGACAAAATTAACTCGAAACAAAGGTTCTTTAATTTTATGGGAATCCCAGTGACATGTAACTCAGGTTATCTCACCAGTTTTTGTTTAAGGTGAAACAGAGCGTCCATAAAATAACATTATAATTTATTACGTAGAACTCTATTAAAACAAAAACACTTGGGAAAAAAGGTTGGGTTTCTGTAAGGTTGAAGTTCAATATAAATTAATTCAAAATATATTACATTTTTTTTAGAAAATATGTTTGTTTTAAGAACCGGAATGAATGAAATATAATTTATAATCTCATTTTTTCCTAATGCTTCCCTGACACTGTGAGCATTAATAATAACACATATAAATTAGATTCATTCGGAGAATGAGAAGGAAGAAAAAACATAAAATCAAAATATGTTGTTTTTCCAGAAGAAAAATTCAATAAATATA
>KZ651203.1:451991-462638 GCA_001010745.2 Gerris buenoi
TGACAGTTAAAAAGGGATCCTCCCTCTGCCCCCCCCCCTTGGATCGCCACTGTTCTCCTGATATTTCTATGAAAGAATTCATCTCCGAAAAGGATTGAAAACATTTTCTCATAATTTTTGTTAAGAGTTGCTTTGATGTCTACCAAAAATAATAATAAAGTTGAGTCCAATACTCAAAGGAATTAAGTAATTGAGTGTGTATCAACACAATATAAAATACCAATATAAGGACAAGCCTCTTTAAATACCTGTCATTAGAGGCCAGTTAAGAAAACACGCTAGTTTTAAGGATTATTTTAATAAAGTAAGGTAAAATAGTATCAAAACAGCTGTAATAAATTAATAATTAATTTAGACCTCACTCAAAAAAATAATAAATATATCGATATTAATAAAAATAAATAAATATATCGATATTAATAAAACTATAAATAAAAATAAATAAATATATTGATATTATTTAAAATAAGATAGAATAACTTTGCTTACAGCCCTTTCCCAAAAATATCTGAGTATACCTATCTCGTAACGGATAAATTATTTAACAGGATAAATAATTTTATCAAGTCACAATCCTGGTTTCACTTCACTTTTGGTTTCAACTTTACTTATCACAGATTTCTTGAAATGTAAAATTTATAGGTGATTTTTTTTTTTAGTGTTACGTCTTAACTTATTTATTTAAATAAACCAATAAATGCATTGTAAGATAGTTCAATATTACTGTAGGCCAAAGGCAATAGGAACCCTATTTAGCATTGATAAAAGGAACAACCATATGCAGCGTAACCTTAAAAGGGCGCCGACAAGACGTTACCTGGCTCCAAAGCCAGGGTGGGCATCATACCCTAGTAAACCTTGAAATAAGGCAAAGATAAAATTTCTGCGTTTTTTAGAGCAATTCAAGACAAAGGGCCGCCCGCCCCAAAGCTTTCATGACGCCTGTTTATCCTAATTAATTGCATTTTTAAACTTAAGAAATCTAACTTTACTGAAAATGAACCTTAACTTAAAAAAAAAAAAAATAAAAAAAAATAAAATAAAAATATAAAAATTGGCAGTAATAATAATGAATACTAAAGGACCAGCATTTGGCTTATAAAGTTTTTATAATTTTACTATTAAAATCAATAAAATAGTCTCCGGATTAACATGATTATATTTCCAAAATTTAAATATGGGTGGTTTATTACTTTAGTATATTATTTACTAGGCAATTATATTATTAAAAATACTATAGGTATGTTAATAATAAAAAAAATTGGTTCAATTAAAAGTAGTCAGCTGTGGTTCATATAGCTATGACACGTAGATGTGGTTCATAGCTATGGCATATAGCTTCCTCCCGACCTATTTTGGGTGAATGGTGACATTAGTATAAAATATTGGGTTACCTAAGGAAATGTGTTATTTTATATAATGTGTTATTTTATAATGTGTTATTTTAAGAAATTAAAATTTTAGTTGTTCAAACCTGTTTCGATTCTTTGTGAAGTCACATTTATGCTTATTTAAAATTAAAAGTTTGTTGATGGTTAAACTTAATGTTGGGCTATATTATATGGGGACTACTTTCAACAAACCATTAAAATTTCAATAAAATCGGACAAAAAGAGTTTTAGAAATTGGTTAAAACGTTGAACAACAGGCACACTGTCAGACTGCCAAGGGACCAAAAATGTTTTCTGATGACTGAGATGGATAACTTTCTTGAAATTTTAAAATTTTGAAACATAGAAATTTCGTTCTTTTAAGTAAACGTTCTATAAAAAATCTTCGTTCTTTAAAAATATTCGGTAAGCTCGGAAGCAAAAAAAAAATATATATATATATATATGAAAGAAATGGACGTATATTATCTATATTTTATTTAATGTTGAATATGAATACATATTGATTATTTTTATCAATCAGGGCAGTTTATTAAGCTTCCAGAAGCTCGGGTTAAGTAGTAATTTCGTTTGATTTGCTTGTCTGCAAAGTTAAAAAAACAACTAAGGAATCGTGGAAATAGTTAAACAAATTGATATTAATTAAAATACAAACTTTTTTCTTAACAATGGTAAAAAAATGACAGGTCCAAAACCAACAGTGATAATAGGCTAAAAGCTAATGCTAAAGCATAAGCATTATGATAATAGTTACCTGATTATCATATTATCTAAAACCATTAACAAATGGCCTTTATTAACTACAGGAGGAATCCTATAAATATAAATACATCGGCCAAGTACGTACTTCTAGCACACGTAATTCCATAGGAAAACAGGCCACTTCTTTAACCAGCATAATCGACCCAGTCAAAATCAAGACGGTTTCAGCTAAAAATTTTGATCTATTTATTAAGAAAACGTAAAACAAACGCCTTCATTTGTAAAAATGTATTTCTCACAAAATATGTAACCTATGAATAATTCCTTAAAAACAAAGTGTGGCTAAGATTTTTTTCGTTGATTTGTTTAAGAAATAGAGGGGGTGGGGACACGAAACATGTGGCGCAAATATAAATAGCAACAAAAAACTAAACCAAATACATACACGCACTCATGGCGCCCTCTTTCATTAACTGCCACATGATGCATTTGCATTAAAAAAAAATTCAACTTTTAACACCTACATAGTTTTTGAGGGCTGACTTTTTTAGACTTCCTTGTAATTTTCCTTTGATTTGGATATTACATATAACATAACTGATGTTTCAATGTCATTTTAAGTTTCAAATTATTGTGTTGAGTGCTAACGGAGGTGCGTTAAAGACAGACAAGGCCAGGAATGTATAAGGGTCCTCGTTTAGACTATGAACCCTAAATAGAAAGAAAAATGGTGTATTAAGTAGCAAATATTTTATAAGTAATTATTCGTGTATTTGTCAAATTCTACAAGCCATTAAAGGCTCAAAGGCTTGTAGTATTTTAAGAAACAGCAGATTAAACTGATTAAAATGAGAAATAAGTCTATTCTTCTCATCAATTTTCAAACAGGCAAGCTAGTTTGTTAGGTAAAATAATAAATTATTAGGTAAAATAATAAATTTATATAAGTGCATTCAAATGCAAACGTAAATGTCGTATAGTTATAGCTATAAGAATGTTGTTTAATACAACATAATATAATGTAAATGTTTTCAGTGTTTGGTTTGAACAACAGAGCTACGGAAGGGACTCCAAGTTATGTAAAAAAAATAAGCCAGAAACAACATGCTTACGTTGTTATTCTTACTCCCTTGTCATTTTAGTTAAATTTTGAAACCAAGGTGCCTTAATTTATTCAAGAAGCGGAAAAGGTTCTCATAACATTTAAATCTATCAGGGATTCTTCTTTTGTTTTTACGTTAATTACTAAAATTCAAGGGGTGTTCCTAATATCCGAGTAGCAACGGGAAAATGTTTGTAAGTTCTTAGGTGCACTCGAATAAACTAAATCAGAGGAAACTTGTGTAAGAATGGAAAGAGGGAGTTATTCACCGTGGATATACGAGCTATAATACAAAATCCTAAATTAGTCGAGTGCTTTCATTCTGAGGCCCAGTGGAGGCGGGTAGGAAGGACTAAGTACTAAGCTGGCGCTTGGCTGCGAGATACAGGAGAGTATCACGGGCCTGCTCTATCCTTCCACACCAGGTTTTTTGGAGCGTGATATTAAAGCTCGGTGGGAAGTGTGACGCGTGCGCCGCATCTATCACCGCAGGAGTTTATCCTCGGTAAGAGTCGAGCGCTTTCACAAGCTTGAGATGAGGTTTACATTAGTATAAGCTTCGATGAATTCCACGGGAAGCTCTTCCCTTCCTCTCTAATTTATCATTAATTTCCTCCCATATCACGTTATACCGTTGATATAGTTTAACTCTAATTTGACACCCGGATTTCTGGGGGTCTCTTCTCATGAAAATTGCTTGCGCAATCCGTGTAATCGAAATCAGTGTAAGAAAGCTTCTTAAAATTGATGTATTTTATCTTGTATGCACTTCAAGAGTATAAGTGAGAGCAGCTGTCTGTAGACATTGCTTTTGCGTGAGAGAACAACTCATAATTTATTTACGGATTAAAACTACATTTAAAACGTAGTAAATCTTAATCAATTACTTAAAGTACAAGTCATCGTATTAAATATAATATTCCTTGTAATAATGTTTATGACAGTTAAAAAGGGATCCTAATATAATATGATCCCTAAGGGTGAAAATTGTGGCAATGTAAATAAGAAATAGGGCCCAGCCGAATTGAGAAAAGCTTCTCCTAAAGAAGCTTTTCTCAATTCGGCCATCTATTATTAAGAGATACTTCATGAAATTTCAACCCAGTGATAAATTACTTTAGACTCAATCAGTCGATAATTAGGGATACTTCATAATTTGATCGATGGGGGAGGAGTATAGAAATAAGGGAACGAATTAAGTGGTAACAAAGACCCCCTTAATTAGTGTGAATGTGAACCAGATTAGGAGGGGGAAGTTACATTTTACGTATTGGAAATATGAATACTAAGATCCAAAACCTAGAGTGACCCGCTGACTTATAATGATTTTTTTCCAGACAAGCAATGGCGTCATTAAGATGAAAAAAAAAAAAAAAAAAGAAGTATTTTCACCACAAAGCCGGCTTCAACTACAAGTGGTCGTCTTTATTGCCTGATAAAATAAATCTATCGATTTAAAAAATATATGTAAAGATACAAGATAAAAGATGTGTAAGTAAAAAGTATAAAGTTAAATTCATCAAAGTTGAAACGCTATAAAATATTATTAAAAAAATTTGGCGAAGTATGAGCTGTCAGCGCACTCAATAGGCGCGTAGGCTTTTAACAAATAGCTAAAGATAAGTTCGTTAACCAGCATACTCAACCCAACCGTATCAAGATCAAGATGATTTCAGCTAGAAGTTTTGAACCATTTATCATAATAACGTGATGATTTAAGGGGGATAAAAATTAATATACTTACAAAAATATGCGGCGTATTGGAAAATCCCTTCAGTTTTCTACTTTTTCACGAAAAATATCAATGAATTTTCCGTTGATTTGTTCAAAAATAGGGGAGAATACATATCATAAATACACGAAAAATAACATTTTCAAGTTCAACATGGCGACAAGATGAATTGGTAAAAATAACGAAAGCAAATATATATTTCTTCTCATGGCATTATCCTCTTTCATCTAACACCACACATGTTGCATTTAAGTTGAAAAAATGTTTAACCACTTAGAACTTAAACTAATACATAAAAGTTTTTAGGGCTTCCTTATAAATTCCCTGTGATTGAGTTATTACACAAAACATAACTGTAAAGCTTTAATTTTTTTTATATGGTACTTTCGGAAATCAGGTACGTTACAGACAGATACACGAACGGATAGCAACGGATAGGACGGATGGCCCAGCCAAAAACGAGGTTGGGAGGGCTCCCAATAAGGGTGAGATTTGTATTCTCTTGGGTATAATAATGTATTTCTATACTTTTCAGGAATTTCATTCGTGCACCCTTTCCAGCAAGGGACAGGCTAGGCGTATTACTTCATGGTCTACAATGTGTCCTTCCAGCGTAATGTGTTTGAAAACGAAATGCCTGGACTGGGCTAGGAGGATTCTAAAACGTTTTTATCCAACAACATTTTAACATTGAATCTTTCTTGAATAGTAATACAAAATCTAATCTCAAAATATGTAATTAAATTCATTTATTAAAGAAAAATATATATATATTAATGAATGCAAATAAAGTAACCCACTGACGTGTTTTTTGGCCTGTTTCGATTCCCATATGAGTAATATTTATTTTTATTCATTATAATTTGAATGGACTACAATTAAAAAAAAATCGAACTCATAGTTGATTCAGGAACAAAAAATTAATTTTCTCAAATTCTCTTTGTGTTTTGATTCTAACATGCATAATAAATTAGATTGAAATAGTTAGTTAAATAGTATGCACTAAACGAAACACTATTGTGGAAGCACGAAAATTTCGTTTTGAGATTTTGATTTAGGTTCACTATCAATATCTCAGTGCACTTAACCTAGGTCTCAAAACAAACCTAACCTCAAACTAGGTCTCAGTGGACTTAAAGACGAATAAATCTATCTAAATCGCAAAATCGTATTTTTGAGCCACTAAACTTTCCACTAATACTTTCCCTCTATGACTGCCAGGTATAATAGGTAAAAATACGATGTATAATAGGTAAAAATACAATGTATAATAGGTAAAAATACGATGTATAATAGGTAAAAATACGATGTATAATAGGTAAAAATGTGAAAGTATATTCTGTTATGTTAAAGGTGATGATCGGAACAAGAAATATAATTATGTTTAAATGGAACATAGTTGATTACAAACGTTTCTAGGGTGACAAGTTACCAAATATGCTGCTGATATGAACAAAGTGTTACTTTACTTGACAAAAAAGTGAAACATTAACATGCATAAATCTAATTAACTACACAAAAGCTTAATCATTTTGATAAGCATAATTTTCCATTAAAATTTTCTCTCAAAAAGGTCCAACAATATGCTGCAAAGCTGAAAATTATCTGGTTACATTTTCAAATTTACATTTAAAGTTAAATAACTGGCGTGAAGAGGTGAAAGGTTATAAGGGCGAAAGAGCAAAAACAAGGTAATTTATTTTCAGCTAAATTCATTTTCAAAGCATTATAATATACTAAATGTGGTAAGGGGTGAACGTTAACCCTTAGAATACTACACAGAGCGTATAACGCACAACACCTGGTCAAAAAGGCTGTATGAAGATGGCGTAAAAGAGCATTTGTAGCATACAGAATGCAAAGGTAGGGAGGAAGAGGAAAGGCAAATTCGAAATTTACATTAAAATTCACTACCTTTTACGTCGTTCTCCTTGCGTTAATCAACTTATTAAAAATAAAACTTAGGATGGTTTAATTTCACATTAAATTCCTTTAACTTGATGATGATATAAGATTATCTCCGTATCCAAATTAAATTTCAAAGGTCTACTGTGAATAAAATTTAAAAAAAGATTGCTGAGGCAAAAAAAATAATATAGTTGTAGGTAAATGCTTAATTATTTTCGTTGACTTGGTTTAATCCCTCTATACAATTCTATTATGTTTTATAGGTGGGTCACTTAGGGATAAATTAAAACGCAACTTTCTTCAAACCATCCTTGGCTATATTTCAACCCTCAGTTGGGTCATTCTCAAGCCTACAACAGAAACATTGATGATAACCTTTGGTTTTAACCAATATATATTAACAATACTGAACATGGATTTTAAAAACTAAAAAATAAACTCTCTTACCTAATGAAACATTTGAAATAGTCCTAAATTTTAAAACATTGTTGAATCTCATACATTGATATTTGGTCATATAAATATTACCTATTTGGTAACTTGTTATCACATACACCTTTATTACACTTCTTCTCAACTAACAATCATAAATCTAAACTCTATCTAACAATAACAACTACAAAAATAACAATTAAAATGACTATATAACAAACATTATTTTATTGATGCCTACATCTTGTCTTATCACAGTGAAGAAATTTGATTATAATGTACATTCTTGATATCAGATATCATCTTGCCTTGGAATACCCAGGTTCATTAGACTACTTATAGTGTTTCATTTTAGTATCATGACCTACTTAAATTACTCCTACATAATACTTGTTTAAATCTCTGCAATCTTTCTTATAGTTAATACTGTTGCTGTTTTTTGAGATATACAGAGCTTCTATTGTTAATCTTTTTTTATTATTTACTTCATTCATTAGAACTTTAGTATTATTGAAATTAAACTGGTGATCCATTTCAAATGAGTGGGCTGACAGCGCAGTTTTGTTGTCCTTTGCTCTTACGTTGCCTTCATGTTGTAGTCTTCTGTTACTCCAGGTTTGACGAGTTTCTCCTATGTATACTGCTGGGCAAGATGAACATGGGACTTCCTAGATGATTCCCATTTTCTCTCCGATATCTAATTTATCTTTTAATTTTGAATAATAAGAATTCTCTATCTTGTTAATAGGCTTATGACCAATTGCCACTCCACACTCCATTTCATTAAAAATTCTGGCTACTCCCTCGGATAACCCTTTGATATAAGTCAAACCTGCAAATTTTGTGTTCTTATTTTGTTGATGTCTATTTTGTACTGTTGCTGGACTCTGATTTATCGTACTAAACCATAATTTGTTTATCAAATTCTTCGGGTAGAAATTTCTTAATAGTTTATCATAAATTTTGGTTTTTGTTTCATGGATGTAGTTTTTATGAGTTAGTGCAATCCCTCTATGAATTAGGTTTCTAGCCGTATTTATTTTTTGTTGATAGGGGTGATGTGAGGTAAAATTTAGAAACCGGTTACCTTTAATAACTTTATCTAACCACTTTGTATGAATAGAGTTATTATCCGATCTTATAATGGTCATATCTAAGAATTCTAACTTTTTATCTGCTTCTACTTCTACTGTAAATTTTATATTTTTATGGAAATGATTTAGTTCTGAGAGTAATGTTAGTATGCCCTTTTCTTGAATTACTAAAAAACAATCGTCAATATATTTTTTAAAAACTTTAGGTTTTATATTTGATTTTTGGAGAACTGTTTTCAAAAGATGATTAATGTATATCCCACTCAGATTGACCGAAAGTCTACCACCCATTGGCACACCATTTAATTGTCTTTATATGTTAGAATAAGTGAAAATATTATTACCACAACAAAACTTAAGACATTCTAAAAACGAATTTTTGCATTTTATTGAAGTATATGTTGTCTATTTAAATGATCCAAAGCCGGGTTTAAAAATTTTGACATTTTTTCTTAAAGAATTGATACTATTTATAATGGGTCTTAATGGTTTTTCAGGTTTGTGAGTTTTTACTAATCCATATATTCTACCCAAATGACTGCTATTTATATTCAAAAAGGTTTTTTGGCTATTAGTAATATATTTTTTATTGGTTAAGTTATTGATAAATTTTTGTAATCTTGTTGGATGGATTTAAGCATTTTGGATTTTTCCGTTCTAATCTGTCTATACGTTTTTTTATCCTCTAATATTTTTTCCATTTTTATGTTATACTGCGCTCTAGTTAAAATTACTGTTATTTTGGCCTTATCGGCTTTACAAATCATAATATTATTATTCTTCTTAATAAACATTGCTGTTTTTCTAGAATCATTAAGAATTTGTTTATCCAGAATATTTAAATGTTCTAATTTCCTAGTTTTGTTGTTAATAAAGTTTGTCATTCTATTAATCACCCTACTTCTTACCACTGCAGTATGATTTAAGTGTGTGTCTATCGTTTCTAATGAGGTTTCAATGTCTGCAATAAATCTGAGTAGTTCTTTATTTATTTTATTAGATATAAGGTTATAGTTTGGACCTAAACTTAAAAAATTGATCACCTCTATTGGTATATTATATTCAGATAAATTACAAACCCAATTTTCTTTATGTAAATTTTTATATTTAATTAAATTATTGTTATCTGATTCATTAGTTTCGAATGGAATCACATTTCTGCTATTAATTTTGTTCAAATGTTTAGTTTCCAGTAACTCTAGATACTTAATTTTAAAATTTTCCATTATAATCTGTAGGTTAGTGTACATTATACCATATGATTCCAACCTATGCATACTATTGTTGAATTCCCTATTTAATTTATTAATTTTCCAATTGACTTCTTTAATTTCCAGTTTTAGTGTTTTCATTGGGAATTGTTTAATATAACTACTATTCTCTTTTTTAATAAACTCCGACGAAAAAATATACTGAAATCTATTTACAATGTCGTGGATATGTTTTGGTAACCTATTATTATTTTTATGGTAATATAAATAATTCTTTCTTGCAATTTCTTTACAGAGTTTTACATTTAGGTCTTTAATTTTCCAAATAGATCTCTCAAAAGTATTATGCTTATTCATAAGGTCCTTAACTTCCATGTCCAGTGATTGAAGTAGTTTCTTCTCCTCCTTACTGTAGTTTTTCCTTGGCATTTTTGACCGGCCAATTATTCAATTATGTTGACTTAGTTTGATCCCTCTATACAATTCTATTATGTTTTATAGGTGGGTCACTTAAGCCTTGTTCGCACTTGGCAAGTAATTTAGTCGAGTGGCGAGTTATTTAGTAACCGAGCTAGTAAACTCATCAAAAATCGTTCGCAGTTGGCGAGTAATTTAGTCGAGTGGCGAGTAGATTAGTAACTGACCTAGTAGCAACTCACCAAAATTCTTTCGCTCTTGCACTTTAATAAGCTGTCAAGTACGTTAGTAGCTAGTGTATTTGCAACATGAACAGACATCGCAAAAAATTAATTAATTAATGCTTATTGCAATGTCTATTTTAGAAGAAGTTGAAGATGAAATTAATATGTAAAAAGCCGACAAAAGTTCTAAAAAATGCCGCAAACCGCATCTCAATACGATGTCTTGAAGCGATGTTATAGAGGTTTTAAGTTCCGAACGAACGTACATACATACATACATACGTACGCACAGATATACATGTATATGAAACGGATTTCTATGATACCCCCGGGTTCTTAAGACCCCTCCTTCATAGAGATCTCGGAATCACGTTTTGGAGGGTATCTCCATACTTCCATTTTCATGGAAGTAAATAAAAAAACAAAAAAAAAAA
>KZ651203.1:490631-516092 GCA_001010745.2 Gerris buenoi
GGGAGAGGTGGGGGTTCTTTGTAGGTAAGTGGTAGGAGTTCCTCAGTGTTATAATATAACAAACATTGAAGATATGTTAAGCACAATGTTATAACACTGACGGATTTGAGCAGGACATTGATTTGAGGGACACAAGGACATTTGAGCAGAAGTAGGAGCTTATCTGTAGTTTAAAGGAATTAATAAAAAATATTAATATTATAACTATAACTAATAGACTCAGGACTAATAATGATATTGGTTAAGCTTATAAACATAAGATTGGAAAAGGAAACTCTATTAAATTTTGTTGCTATTGTTATATCAACAAAGTATTATAACTTTTTTTGTCATTTATGTCTATCTTCTTCTCCTATCGTATTCCTATTTCCATTTTAAATAAATTTCAAAATCACTTGGGCATTAACAAAAACACTGCTTTGTTTCTTCTCACAAAATCACTGCAAATAAGCAACTTAGATTGCTTCTAGTAGAAAAAAATAAGCAACATAATAAGTTGTACCCAAATATGGTGCTGAATGATTTCATAAACCATTGCCAAAAAAGCCTCAAGTAATGCTTGAAGTTGAGACGCCACAAGGGGGAGAGCAGTTCAGAGACAGATGCAGCGGACAGTATTGCCCGGGGCTACTTGTGGCTAGTGTAGGATTCACCTGTCCCATTATAATTATCCAGTAGCATTCATAAGAAAAGCTGGAACTTCAGGTTAGCAGGTGTATTATTGTATATGAATAGCTTTAAATGAAGGCGTCATCTTACAATAATCCTTACTGTCCATGAAACATAAATTAATGCGATGAATTTACCGAACTTTATGTTAGTTTGGTACGTTTGATACCACTAACCATGTTGACCGTGGTGGAAGACCAACTTTAACAACCGTGTAAACGTTATTAAGGGGGTGGGGGGTGTTAAACCTTCTGGGGTTGCGACCACATCGACCGAATAACCGAATAATAAATACTCCGTAGCGAAGTATTTGGATTAAACTATTTGTTACTAATATATTACATTGCAAGGTGATTTTCTTTTACGTCGAAGAAACACGGTTTCAAGTTTGCTACTTTATTTGCCTAAACTATTCTATACAGGGTGGCACAAAAGTATGGAAACCCCTGAATAACTCGTCAGAAATTCATTTTTCTTGAAAAAAGTTAAATACAGAAGTTTCAGGATTTTTCCTTAGCTATTCAATAGTGACCTTTGATTTGACCTTAAACTTTCCCTTCAGGGTCATTTGAGGGTCAACTTTGTTATTTTAAATGGGAACCCCCATTTTTTATTGCAAATTTGAAAAGAGCAGGAAATTTTAAGTAAAATATGACCTTGACCATGCCCTTGAGCATGCCCTTTAAGGTCATTCCAAGGTCAAAATTGTTTTTCCAATGGAAAACCCTAATTTGTATTGCTGCTTACGAAATAACCAAATTTTTCCCTTCAACAGTGCCCTTGACCGTAGCCTACACATAACCCTTGACCATGACTTTCAAGGTCATTTTAACCCTTCCCCCCCCCCTTTTTAATTTATTTATTTTTTTTAAGTACTTTTATTAATTTTTTTTTCTTGAAGGTCGACCACATCCTTGAACATGGCCAGAAATAAGAACATCAAGAAAAAAAATTATTAAAAGTACTTAAAACAAATAAATTAATAAAAATGGGGGGAGGGGGGGGGGAGGGTAAAATTACCTTGAAAGTCATGGTCAAGGGTCTTGTGTAGGTATGGTCATGGGCACTGTTGAAGGGAAAAATTTGGTTATTTCGTAATCAGCAATACAAATTAGGGTTTTCCATTGGAAAAACAATTTTGACTTTGGAATGACCTTAAAGGGCATGCTCAAGGACATAGTCGAGGTCATATTTTACTTAAAATTTCCTGCTCTTTTCAAATCTGCAATAAAAAATGGGGGTTCCCATTTAAAATAACAAAGTTGACCCTCAAATGACCCTGAAGGGAAAGTTTAAGGTCAAATCAAAGGTCACCATTGAATAGCTAAGGAAAAATCCTGAAACTTCTGTATTTAACTTTTTTCAAAAAAATCAATTTCTGACAAGTTATTCAGGGGTTTCCATACTTTTGTGCCACCCTGTATATTATTACAAAGACAACTTGAATTTTATGAAGAAAAAATAGCTCAAACTAAGTTTTTTACTTAAACATAATAAGGATTTTTGTATAATTTGAAACGTAATGCGGATAATATCCAGGTTATAAGTAAAATAAAAATAAATTTTTCAAGAAGCATTCCCCCAATCTTTAAAGTAAAAAAAGATGTAGAATCCTCGACATGCTTTCCTGAATAAGAATGTAGCTTGATTAAAAATGAGTTTATTCCTGGGTACTGGGTATAGAAAAAGTTGTTGATAATGTAAGTTGGCTAACACAAAAGAAGATGGGGGAAACGAAGTAAAAGGGAAGGAAGGAAAATCAGCTAAAGTGATAATCCCTTTGGTTCAAGTTTGGGGGAAACTGAGGTCTGAGTTCGAGGGCTAAATCAGTGGAAATTTAAAAGTGACTTAGAGTCCAAGTTTAGATGCTGTTCAGCCGGGCCTGAGAAAAAGAAAACGCTATCCTGACGAGCCGGAACAAACCTCTCCCGGGCTAAAACCTCCCTAATCGAATGACAACTTTTAATGGAAAACTCAAAAAAGAACAGGGGGTAAAGACAGAAAATAAGGAGAAGGCAACAATTAACAGAGGGAACAAGTTAAGCTGGCCTGAGTGCTTGCTTGGGTTTCCAAATCCTCAGTTACAGCCTTTGTTCTTATTTTTCTCTTTTAAAGTTAAATGCGGTAATTCTAGAAAGAACTTGGTAAAAAAAATTCTTAGGAATTGGTTGGGTTATAGTGTTATAAAGAGAGTAAGACGACAACCGGATGAATTTCAACCGGGTGTGTTTTTAGGGTTTCGTTGGTAAAACCAAAAAAAGAAACCCTTATAGTTTCGTTCCTGTGTCCGTCTGTCACTCTGTACGGTTCCAATAACTTTTGAACCAAAAGAGATAAAAGCGTGAAACTTACCAGTATTAAAGATCGTTTTGACACGCACACAGGAAAAATATAGAGAACTCAAAAAAATCAGAAACTCAAAAAAACAGAAAAAGAAACTCAAATTCAAAATGGCGGATAATTCACATCGCGAGAAAAAAATATTTTTTGTAAATTTTAAGTGAAGTATCAAATGAAAGGTATTGAAGAGTAGATTACAAATATATATACCACTTGGGAAAAGTGTTTAATTTTCGGCGCCATTTTGTCAAAAAACATCGAAATTTTTCGTGTCCCCCCCCCCTAAAATCGTACTTCCGCTGTTACTAAAAATATAGAAAAATATGCAAAATGTGCGGTCTGCTGGGCCAATGAAAAAATAAGATTAGCAACTCGATCTGATTTACTGGAAATCCAAGATGGCGGCTAATTCATGTCACTCGAAAAAAAATATTTTTTTAAAATTTTGTGTGGGGTATCAAATGAAAGGTATTGAAGAGTAGATGACAAAAATATATAACACTTGAGGGTAATATTTCATTTTCCCCGCCATTTTGTCATAAAATTAATAATCCCCCCCCCTCCTCCCCTTACTAATTTTGAAGTGGGGTATCAAATGAAAGGTATTGAAGAGTAGATTACAAATATATATACCACTTAGGGTTAGTGTTTCATTTTCGGCGCCATTTTGTTAAAAAACATTGAAATTTTTCGTCCCCCCCCCCTCCTTCCCCTTCCCCTTTACTAATTTTGTTTCACAATCCCAACGAAACCCTTTTTACGTGAGAATTCACGCCTTACCAATTTATTTGATACTCATCGAATACCGAAAAACGTCATTAATCATAATCATACATCTTTTTATAGAAAAAACACTTCTAAGATAGTTGCACCGGTACTATTATTATATTTTAACAAATTAGAATTTCACATTAGATATTGACTATTATCCAATTTTTGAGAAACAGAAACGATATATACTAACATTATAACTCCCGAGAACCCTTTGTTTACGAATGTTAATTTTTTTTATCCAGCATTTGACATTGTAGCCATTATGCTTCTGACACTCTAATAAAGAGAAGATTATAGCCTCTTGTGAGAGCTTTGTCCTTCTACGTTTAGTCGCTGCTGAAGCAATCCAATGCAAGACGTCAGGTGTTCTCTGTTCAGGCTTCCGTCGTTACAAATAGGGCAGACAGGGGTTGTTATTACTCCGATACGATACAGATGCTCTCCTAGGTAGTCATGACCAGTGGCTAATCTAAAGTTGGCTAAATTTAATTTATTTTAAGCTAATCTAATCTAGAATAAAGAATATTCTAATATGAATTATTATAATCAATATTAATTTATTTATTGTTTTTTGAATGAAGTTGGACTGCTTGGTCAATTACACCCAGTTCTTGTTTTAATTAACAATATATAGTTATATTATAATCAATATATTAAAAAACAAATAATAAAAAAAACCACGCTTTGAATATATCAATTACTAGCATTGTATAGTCAGATAAATATAATACGTGAAATTTTCAGCTTTCTAGGTAGTCGGGAAGTGGGTTAATGATAATTGTTCAATATTTGTACCTCACAACAAATGAAGTTAAATAAAAGGAAAAGGGTGTAAAGTATTTTTCTAATTTATAGTTATGAAATTATAACTATGTATTTATATCTCTAACTAATTAATAAAGCGATTTATTACCTATTATCTAGTACTTATCAGTAATATTATTATATATAGACCTAATATAGGCCTTTTTTAAGACTTTAATATAACCAGGTCAATAGCCTTCTGACCTATTTGCATAAAAGCATTCTTTGAATCGGTGAAAAGTTAGGCAAAGGCCCCTTTTTATTGTTGAATTCCTCGGTATATATAAAAAAAGGAAGGCTCACGGCTCACATATTGGCAATAAAAAAATAAGATGGGGTTGGATCAAGGAATTTTCTCGAGAGCAAACACATTTCTGGTATGTATTGGGCCTAGAATTCTTTGATAGAATTCTTTAGTCACTGGAAAACTCACATACTTCACACCAAAGCTAGCCGAAAATTGACATTAAATGCTTTGCTAATGCAACTAAATTCTTTTAACACTTCATTACTATGACAAGGTAAAACGAAAGCTTTTAATTGACTATAGCATAAAAACTAAGAATGTTCTTAAACGATACGTTTAATCAAATAAACTATTGATAAAAAATAAATACAGTAGAGCGTCGATTATCCGAACGTCAATTATCCGAACGTTCAATTATCCGAACTGGCTTCATGAAAAAAAAAAAAAAAAAAAAAAAAAAAAAAATCATTAGCCACCGCCGAATTAATGTCTAGAAAGAGCGGTGTTAGCTGTATAAAGGGATTTAGATGAATTCACAGACATGAACATTTGTTTACTAAGAACTTACTTTTGTATATGTCTATGTTATTTGTGGAATCATTTGCAGCAATTTTCCACTTACTACCTTTCCAAAGTGTTGGTCAGTTATGTTAATGCTCTCAGATTCAAATCATTCATTGTGAGGTATACATTGAATTGGTCAGTTATTTTAAGTTATACTTACAACATGTAGACAAAAAGGAAATTAGTAGCGCTTTCATTAAAATATGAAATGGAAATTATTACGCGGCTGATTATACATTAATCAAGTTTGGTGTTGGTCAAGCAACGATTATATATCTTGACAGTGAAAAGGGCCGTTTGTACCGTAAAACTACAAAAAATCCGAAATCCAAATTGTTGGAAGATGATGCTTCACTTGGTTTTTGAAAAAATGAGCCTCTAGACCGTATCTGGGCCTATATTGTGTGAAAAAGCAGTGGAATTAAACATTAAGCTTTGTGGTGACTCTTTATTCATCCCCAGTTCTGGGTGACTCTAAAAATCACGACATGAGATTCAGCAAATCGAGCTTCATGGTGATAAGTTAAGTAAAAAAGAAAAAAAAAGCAGAGAAGTATTACAACATTCTTTATGCCAAATTAATCTTAGGTGATATAACTCACTTTTTTTCACTAGATTCTAGATAAATAAAGCAGATACTTTTTGCAAACGTGTTTCATTATTTTTACATCTTCTCTTTTAATTTTTTAATGAATTCGATTATCCGAATTTTTGATTATCCGAACCACCCCAAAAAACATTAGTTCGGATAATCGACGCTCTACTGTATATATGTATACAGATTCATAAGGAGCCTTTATAAACGATAAGAACTAAAGGTAGAGGGCATCATTATTTAATAATGAAAAGAAAATACTTATCGGTCCAGCAAACTTAGATTTTTTTCTCGCAAAATTTGTGACCTTGAATGAAAAGTTCCTTGAAACTGTTTTTTTTTGACAAAGAATAACTATGACTTATTTAAGAATTATTCGCTAATTGGTTAAAGAAGAAGGGAGGACCTGAAAAGCGTCAATTTTAAGGATCTATAGAGCAAAGATGAATTGTTACAAAAGCGAAACCAAATATATATTTGTTCTCAGGGCGTCCTGATCTTTCATGTAACACCCCATGATTTTTTTTTTTTTTTTTTTTTTTTTTTTTTTTTTTATAATTTTAAACTCAAGTTTTTTTAGGAATAATTGTATGGTGCTTCCCTGTAATTTTCGGTGATCAGGTGCGTTATAGACGGCCGGACAGACATACAGACATGCGCAGGAATGTATAAGATAAGGGTCCATATTTGGCTACGGACCCTAAAAACATTATTTAAAAAAATACGGTGTTTTGCCCTTAACCCGATGTGTTTTGTGGCCTATTCAATTTCAAGAGAAGTCACGTGTAATTGCATTAAATATCTCAAAGACCAGATATGGATGATAGATATTATTTACTTAAATGGACTATTGTTAAACAAATTGTCGATCCAGTTAACAAACTTTCTTAAGTTCCTTAGAATAGCGCCAGAGCCTCTAAATTAGGAATTACATTTTTTTGTAGGTTTTATTCTAAACATGAATAGCAAGTTCAATCGAAAAATTATATTTAACCAATTAAGTTAAGGTTAATTACTTAGTTAAGGTTTAAAGATTCTGCATAGAGCTTAACGCCAATATTGGTCTCAGTGGACCCTATAAACATGAAAATTCGACAAAATATGTATACTTTCCATGCCATCACATTCCTGCCACTACCTGTACTAGAAAGTCAAAATCTATATATCCTATCCGTTAAGACTTTTTAACTAGTGAAATGTACTTAAACCTCTTTCGTTGTTAATTTAGAAACATGATATGAATTCGTTCGATCCTTACAATAAACAAAAAGTAAATTAAATACTGAATATAAAAAATAAGCGAGGGAAAAGGGGAATAAAGTGTTATAAATTTAAAATTGTCAGAAGTCTAAACCGTCGAAAATGGTTTCCGCAATCATAAATCTGTTTGACTTTACAATGGCAAGGGACGAATAAACATGAAAAAAGAACAAACAATGTCCTTACCCCTGGTGGCATGATGCGCTTAGAATTAAATTGATTCATGCCATATAACTCACAGGCACAGTTCCTGATTGTATTTTGTACACGTTAGGAAGCGAGTCTTTGACAGAGATCACTTGGAGGGAGATGCGCTTCGCACGTGCCTAGCAGACTAACGTACGTACAGGCTAATACATCCGTTCTCACAGAAACTCATAATGCACAATAATAAATTTCTCAGTAAAAGCAACACCCTCAATGACACTTACAAAACAAATTGATAGAATCCTTTGTGCTCAAAAAGAATTATTCGTATCCATTGAATACTCTTTTCTCAATTATAGTTAGTTTGTTATAAAAATTTAGATGGAATAAAGAATAATTGTTTTATTATGATTATTTTTATTTTATTATTTTTTTTCTTTGGGGTTTTAGTCCCGTTCGACTGCTCAGGCCATTACAGGACAGGGGTTATCCGACCACTTTACTCATCTATTCGATGAGATCATTAGTGTGAAACATGTCTGACCCCTCCGGGATTCGAACTCACACCGGAGTTTTAGACCTTGGTTTCAGAGCCGAGGACGCTAATCCCTCGGCTAAGCCGGCCCCTAATATATTATGATTATTAGTATTTATTTAATAATATAACACTATTTATCTCATTAGCGTATTTGTTCCAATTATATTTTATTCTATTTTAATTTATATACATTTTTGTAAGTTATTTAAGTCTTTAGCATGTATTTTTTCTTTAAATGCTATATTTGTTATTACATTGTTTTAGTATGTAAGCGTATGTAATGATGATATTTATAGTATGTAATATCTGCTATCAACACCACCTGACGGCTTTTAGCCTTGCCTTTTTTTTTTTTCGTAATTTAATTTTTTAT
Organism: Gerris buenoi; assembly: GCA_001010745.2. Lineage (NCBI taxonomy): Eukaryota > Metazoa > Arthropoda > Insecta > Hemiptera > Gerridae > Gerris > Gerris buenoi. The sequence goes on from KZ651203.1 coordinate 498,943, forward strand.
GGAAGTATAATCTGCTAATTTCATGTAATAGTAGAATCCAGACATACTTAGCTGTTCCCCGAAGGAAATGAAGAATTCTATCAGTCTGGCGTCATCTTGCAGACGCATGGTCTAGCAAGTAAACATTTCAATTGTTTTTTCGGTTTAACTTTTTTTGTTAGGGTATAAATAACTATTATACTCGTAGGTGGCAGATTTCAGTGTGCAAGACTCCCCCCGTCAGTTGCCTTGGCTACCGTATCATTACATTTTTAAGATAAATAGTTATGACTTAAAGAGTGGATGGATAGATCAAAAAAATTGTCGGCACTTTAAAACATATAATTGTTATAAAAGGTTTTGCAGGACCACACACCCAGATTATTTTCTTTAATTAATGAAACCTGAATTGAATTATTCTGATTAATAACACTTTGCTTGCCAACATTTACCATATACCTTTACTGATTTATTTTTAGTGTAGAACACCAGGATGACCGCTTTTCTGTTATAGATTAAAAACAAAATAATAAAATAATTAGCTATCATGACGGCTGATCATGTAACTTTATTTGTTTCATAGAGAATAGACTTAAAATAGAGTTGACATTTGGCGCGATTTCTTGTCCCTTCATGAAAAGCATGAAAAGTGACATCAGCGCTATCTGTTGTTCGTTGCATCAACTAAAAAAAGGGGTGGGGATGAAATTCCTCTATGCCTCTACTAGGTGTCGCTAGTTGTGATCCCCTAAAATTCGCATTTTATAAATACTATGCTTAGTTATTTCAAGTGTCACTTTATTTTGTTTTTTATCACATCTTTTTTTAAACATTTTATTTAGTAACAAAATGTTCATATAAAGTAATTTAAAGTAACAACTTGTAATAAACTAAGCATAGTATTTATGAAATGAGAACATAAAGAACAAACCTAATATACTTTTTTGTCACAACCTTTTTATTTTATTATTTTATTATTGGTGTAAGAGCAGCCTGGAACACAGCATTTTCTGAATCTTCTGACCATAGTAAAAGGAAATTGATGTCGGTGAATTTAAAGAAAACAACAAATTATAAGGCTTCGAAAATGATTTACATAACTCTTTAAGTACTGAAAAAATTAGTATAAAAAAAACGTCAACAATCCTTTTAAATTAATTATCTAAGACCAAAATAAACCGCTGTCATTTTTTTTTGTCCCCTTGTTTCTTGACATTTTTGAGAGCAGCACATTCTATGAGCCGTTGCACGAACTATTTTCCAAGTTTTGTGACGTCATGATGGGACACGGGATTTTTTAACGAATGCCACCCCCCTGATTTGTTTGACGTATATCAAGTTTGGTATATTTATATCGATCATTTATATGATCTTCGGCAGAAGCATATAGAGCTTTGGGTATCGAATTGAAGTGATGGATTCTTGAGAGGGTGAATATTTATATCGCTGTGTAGTTGTTAGTTGTATACTTCATAGAAAGTGTGTAAACGATGCTGGCGATCTATGCGACAACACCTAAGGAATTTTTCATACAACTTCCTGTATGTTATGTTCATACTTGTAACCTGCGAAAAACTTTTCTTCAAAAATGATCAAAATAAATAAAAGTCTAAATGTTGATGTTATTAAAACTAATTAGATGGCAGTCTATACTACTCGTGTATATTATATTGATACACGTAAGCCAGTAGCATGGGATTAGAGCCTTTATCTCGCCAAGCATAGATAAGAGAGGAAAATAAAAACACTACTTTGTTTTGAGTAACTGGAGGCTTTCTTCTAGGGTGTTATAGAAGCGTGTACGATGCGCATTGCGGTGGGGCCACTTTACCTGCCTTTAGTTTAGCTCCACTCTAAATTCGGGCGTCAGAGACGGATGCTGGAAGTGTGCTCCCTATTAATTCACTGTGGTAATGCGTCTAACCACCAACCTACCTTCAACCTTAGCTTAGACGACTGGCTGTAAAACCTGCGAAATAACCTATATGTGTGGTAGCTGTAACCGTAGAGAAACCCTTGTTTAATTTAAAGTGTACCGAGAAAGGAGTCGGAGAAGAAAGGCTCGAAACCCTAATGGAACAAACTTTTCAAGAAATAACCTACCTTGGTTTTAGAATAGAGTAAAAGCAAAACTAAAATTAAAAGGAAAAAGTCTCAAGAAACGGCAACAGCAAATAACCCTAGGAGGTTTTAATATAGTTTAACAAAGTGATTAAACATAAAAGTACCACCCGAAAAAAGTATTTTTAACTGGTTGTCCTGTGCTTTGCTACGGAGTCAAGAATATTAAATATTTTTAATTAATTTATAACTATTTAGTGTCATTATGTAGATAGTATACAAATATATTTGTATACATCAAACTATGCGTTTGTGTCTTTCCGAGATCTACGATATTCCCCCATTATCTTAAAAATCTACAACTATTTCTAGTCTATAGGAAAATGCCTAACGAAGACGGAATATTTCATTGGGAGTAAAATGGCGGTCATTTTGATATTTTTAAATTTATTAAAAATCAGTGAAATATTGCTTTGAAATATAATTTTGTAAAATGGTTTAAGATTATAGTGAAGATGAATTAATTTAATTTGGGAGAAAATACAACTCTAGTTTTTTAACCTTTCAAAAAATAATAGGAACTATAGTGTTTTTCTGTTTTTCAATTCTTCTTTTAGGTTATTTTAGGGGCCAAGCCGGGAAACCAGCTAGCTAATATAAATAACATGAGAATTCAAATGATATCTTAATATCTTTAAATATGTGAGAAAGGAAATTGATATCTTATACATAAGAACATTTATTTTTCTGTTAACTTAATTTGGGATTTAGATTAGCTGTTACAAAACATTATTCTCAAATAAGCATAAACGAGGATATAAATAACTAAATATGGGTTTCAAAGCATGTGTAGTGTTTCTTCTTATGGTTATATTTTATTAAATTTGTTTTAGTATGTTGTTAAACATATTATTTAAAGAAGATTTATTTATTCCGGTTTAGTGCAGCTTTGAATGCCGCTATTCTTTATAACCCTAGTAAATAAAACACATAAAAGTGGATTTTTTTTTTATTTTTTTTTTTAGTGTACTGTTCAAGTAAACCGCATAAGAGTAGTGTTTCGCTAGTACTGGATTCTTTCATAGCTCCTCACTGTTAAAAAAGAATTTAAAGGATCCCACCACTTATACATGGAAAGGGATATTATAAATAATGCATTGTGTTCTACTCTCTGCGGTTTTTTACACCCAAGAATGGAAAAAACGGTGACTAAGAAAAAAGGGAGAGAGGGTAATAAATTTTATTAAAAGTAAGTCAGTACCAAATTTCGCGGTCCAAAATGTTTTCTGTAGATGCCCACAAATCTGTATTAGGTGCTGGAATAAACGGGGTGCCAGGTACGTTTTATTTACATTCCGGTCGGAAAAAGAAGGCTGTTCGTGTGCGAAAATAGGTATAATCCTCTTATACGAACCGAAAAACCTTATTTTTCCTTAGGCCATTCGTGAAAGTAAATCAAGTCCGAGGGCCCAAGCCGTTGATGAATAGGTGGTAGTTTCAACCCCTTTCTCAGTTCGGGCCGTAAAACCAGGAGGCGAGGGTTTCAATCTAAACCAGGGAAACCTTTACACCTTCACCTGAAGCGAACCTTTAACTCTTTGATGTAAACCTTAACACATGTAGGTGGCTACGCGCTGGCTACCGAGACCTACAACTCCTTTTCATGACCCACCTGAAAAACAGCTTATTATATCTGGAATCTAAATCTTTTCCTCTCTATAGTGAATACCTTCTCCGCAAAAATCTAATCAGTTAACCCAGCAACCTCCAGAAGAAAAAGAACCGTTTTTACACTTTTCTACAGCCAAGATTTCTTTTCTGGCACTATAGGAAAAATTCTTGGTTCTCTTTAGACCTATCTCGATTCTGAACGCCAAATGTACTCTTCTGATAAAATAATCGTCACAGTGAAATAAGAAGGAAAATAGGCTTTGAGATGGATAAAATAACTAGGCCACGCTTGAGAATTTCGCCCTATCTGTAGCGATAGAGTTTCACGATAAATAGATTCATGTACCATTTACACTTATCAATTAGAGTCATAAAATGCTCTTAAAACCTCAATAGAAGAAATAATTACTCTATAATACTTGATTTCAACCTTGATTATAAGTAATAATGTAAAAGAAATTGTTTAAAAGTCCAGTCATGCACCATGACTTAATAAGCGAATTTTCAAAGAAATCTGCGTATTATTGGCTTATGATAATATAGGAAAATTTTGGTTTAGAATTTGGATGGGTGAAAAAAAAAAATTGATGCAAACGTATACAAAAGTATAAAAAAAATTGGTACAGGGTACAAAAGTAAAAATAGTATTTACCCTACAAGATGCACATCGTTAGAAAGCTCTTTAAGAGTACAGTAATTGTTGTTATGTACAATTTTATCATAATTTCATTTAAAAGGGGGGTAAAATGGAAAAAACATGTTTTTATGCTATTTTTGACCCTAAATGGTCAAAATTTGACCCCTAAATGAACTCCAAAAATTCTGGCCAACGAACGTATCCTTTTTTTATGATATTATTGAAATTTTAAAATTTTTAAGTGCATCCTAAGGGGAGATATCGTCTGGAGTAACACATATATACATACATACATACATATAAAGGCACGTAGCAGATAACATTAACTTGATACGAAAACTACGAATTATTTATTACACTCAAAATAAATATAATCGACTGTCAGAGCAACTCTGCGTCAAAACAAAACATAAAAATATAATATATACAGGTGCGTCGAAGCCGCCACACATATATACATATATACATATACATATATACATAAAAAAAAGTGTTTAAACAAATTTTAGGAATCGATACAGAATGGTCTGAAACGGATTTCCATGAAAACATTTTTCAAAAATAATCAATACAAAACCTTTGAAGCCATTGCAATAGCTTAATTTTCTTCGAAAATTCGCTAATATATGAAATAAATTATAATAAGTATAGTTATACGGTAATATTTCGTGATGTATTTTACCATGACACATTTCTATTACTTACGAATATTAATTTTACAATATTTGCTATTTCTTAATTTTATTTGAGTAGGTGAAACTCCCATCCATAACATTTCTAAACTAAAATTAGATGCTTGTTTTAAACTAAACTTACAGATTATCATAAAGTTTCATTACAGCTTCACTAATGAAGATTCAATAGCTATTCATTATTCAATAGCATTCAGTCAACAAGTTTATTCATGAAACTAGCAAACAACTATTTAATTGAAGACTCAACTCTATTTTACAAACTCCGCAAAGGTAAGATGGCAACTTCTGTATCTGCATAAGCTTGAACAAAATTCCTGCAATTCTACAGTTGTAATTTCTAAACTGTTTTGCAACCCCAACTAGAATTTTACCTCCAACCAACAATGCGTTAACAATGCTCCGAGAAGAAAATTGTAATGTTCACTATTAAAGTTCGTAGGGAAATTAAATAAAAAAAAAAATAAAAAATGAAATTCTAGGTAAAATAATTCTAAACACTGGGTTTTCTCGAGAATTTAAACTTGTTATTCATTACCTTACATTCACCTTCATTTTTGTCTGGAAAAGATTTATTACTAGGGATTAATAAGAAGAATAAGAGAAAACAGAAGCCTGAAGCCATTTTTATTCCTGGATAGCCATAAAATTATCTGTAGTCAAGGGGGGGGGGGGTAAAGAATTTATTATTTAAGGGGACTACACCCGTATACTTTTTTGCTGGTGGAATAGTCCGAGACATCCCAGGTCGGACTTATATAAACTCCCTATTCCTTAGTTCGCTCACCCTTTATTCCTTATTTTATTTTATTTTTTGTTCTTTCAGGATAAAGTATTTTCCCAATTGGTTCTGGACGGATAAATCCTCCTTCAAGTTCGTTTTTTTCTTCTTACCCACTCCTACTCTCCCCATGCTTCACTCCAGCAATTCTGTCCGTTTTTCTGAGCAAAGTTTTCCTAAACTTTACAATCATCTGGACTGGAATTTGAGAGGAAATACTCTTTTGGGATGAAGAGTTGAGAAACAGGTAAAAGAACACGAGGAAGTTCTTAAGCCCGTGCCCATCAAATTCTTGCCACTAAATCCCTCCTGTAAGGAAGCTTTGGAAACCCTTCAAAAGACTTTGAGCAAAATGAAATACCAGTATTTAGAGCAATGCAATAGACATGTCAAACTTATAGTAACAGAGCTGATTATCAAATTCAAATCAAAGAGCAAGTTACCATAAAAATATCGTTGACTAGAAAATAACTTCAAAATTTTACTAATAAATTTGTATTGTACTAATAAATTCATCCAGTCTTGTTGGTTTATTATTCATGTTTTTTAAAAATGTTATCCCTCCCTCTCATCCTCCCCTTTTTAGAGGGTTTTCTTCACCATTTATTTTAACATGGGTTAAAATAAATGGTGATTTGATTGATTAACATAGGTTAAAATAAATGGTGATTTAATTGATTAACATAGGTTAAAATAAATGGTGAAGATCCTGATCGAGGCATGGTTTTTTTTTAATGAACTACATTAAAAAGATTTCAAGAACAATTCAGAACTAACACTAAGTATTTTTAATTTTCCCTACCTTTTCCGAAGGTATATAGGAAAAGTATAGTTTTCACCAAAAAATCAGAAACCGAGATTTTACGGAATTATCCGTTTTGGGTGTTTTTAAGACGATTTGAGTGGTTTTTAGTCTGTCTGTCTGTGTCATGCATGACATCCACAGTTTTTAAGTTTAAGAGTTGAAACTTGGCAGAAAAATCAGTCCTTACTTCTAGTTAGGCCGCCCGGAAAATCAACATTTTCCGCCATCTTGAGCCCAGTTGAGTTAGCAAATATTTTAAATCAACCGAAAAGTGGTCCGATCGAGTTGAAATAGGGCACAAATGTGTCTATGTATAGCAAACGAATCTACCATATTGACTGCCTTTTTTAAGTTATAAAATTTTGAATTTTAAAACTTTGCTTCACGGAAGTATAAATACGTTTTTGACATATAGATCGTTGGTCCCGGTAAAAAAATAAGGAATAAATATAAATCAACCCGATGAAATTCTATTAATTAGTTTAAACGAAGCGAACATAATTATTAATTTTTGCGATACTTAAGTTTGTTTACATCTGTCAAAATACCGCCAAATTTAAATAATTAAATAAATGAAATGAAGTAAATAAAAATAATGTATAATTCTTTTAAAAAATTATAATGGGCAGGAGAGGCCACTTTAATAAGGAAAAGTTTCGAGGTACCCCGCACCCGATTTTTTTTTACAACTAAAACACACCTAAAGCTTCTAAAACTTATTATTAATATTGAATAATCTACAGCTGTGTAGTATTGGCATTTTTATGCAAGAAAATAATCAGCAACCTTGAAAATATGTAGAATTACTAAATGAATTTTCTTTCTTTCTTAATACTGATTTGATTACGTATAATAAATGCACGATAATAATAAAATCCTTGTCTTTATGATGCCAAAGAGACAATTTAAATATAAACTAATCTACTTAAAGGAGTTTAAGAGTTCATCGATAAACAAAATAAGTTAAGCATCTTTGCCTACTAATGTTCAAAAATAAAATTAATCACTGATTGGAATATATATTTAAACATTCTCTATATTTCATGCCCTATAAACATTTTGTTATGTAACAATCTGTTTTTAGCAACAAGTCACTGAACAATAGGTTTCTTCTGTTGCTCATAATATAACTATGAAACTATAGCTTATATCAAAGCATATGATTTTCAAATAGAAATAAGTATATAAACATAAATCCTTACTCAGTAGAAGCACACCGTTAAAATGTAGGAGCTGCAAAACATAATAGTTTTTCATGATTTAGAATAATTTGTTCCCTGTCCAATAACCTGCATTAATATAAAAGTACAGCGAAGGAAAGAAAATAAAAGACCATATTTATGCTAATGGATTTGGTGGGAGGCAAGCTTCGGGCCCAAGGCAAGGGTTACATTTGCCGGCGGTAATTTTTTGACGAATGACTTACGGTTATTACTTGGCTGCTGCCATTACACAGCCTTTTCACCCAATAAAATTATCCTACTAAAAGGCAATAAAACTAAATATATAACATAGGCTTCTGAAAATATTCATATTAGGTTTCATTATAACTTTTAAAGATTGTTTTTTAAAGGAATCTTTTTAAGGAAAATATTAATATTGCATACAATGGACTTAAAGTAAAAGAAAACAATTTAAATCAAATCAGACTTTATAATTATTCATTAAAAATGGCAAAAATGCGTGGATAAAAGTGACTGGCTAATATCAAACTTGAATTTTGTGAAGGAGTTAATTATATAGTGCATTCCAAGCATATTTAATCGGACAAGTTAATCTGCGGGAGATAGCTTGGCCATAAGCTTTTAATGAATCAGACCGGTGGAGAGTGGCTTTGCCCTTTGCCCCACCTATTTTTGTGGGTACTGCGAATTTCAATATCCCGAGAACAAAATTAGTTTGTTGACCAAAAGTCAAGCTGATATTAGTGTCTTACTTGATAGGAGACCACTTTGATTTGGAGAAATATTTGACTAACTATTAAGTGACAAACTACAGTAGTCATACAATTAAAATTGAGTCTGACAAAATCGGAAAGAGAGCCATTGAGAGCTCAAGATTTTGACTACTAAAGGGTCAGATGACACAACCTCGAGCTCTCATCGCATCTCTACTTCATTTTTAATTCAATTGTACCTCTCCTCCATTTTTATTTCGATTTTCCTTCGCTATTAGAATCAATTCTAATTATGAAACTGCTAATTATTTATTTTTTTTATAACAGCAACGAGATTTTTGGTCAACAAATTAATTTTGTACTAAGGCTCATGAAAATGACATATTCCATCCCACATGGGTCATACATGGACTATGGACTCTCAAATTGTATGTTTTTAATAGCATAAATATTATTGCCGCATAAAGTCATTTATGGAGGACACCATAAAATGCACAAAATTCTAGCTTGATGTAGTCATTCACTTTTTTGCAAACTTTCTTCTAGATAAGAGTTTAAGGTGTATGTTTAAACAAAATCAACCTCTATGATTGTGTTTTAGCCCTTGAATATCCCATCAATGCCCTACTTCAAGTTTCAATTTAGAAATTAGTAAGCCAGTTAGCAGAAGTTAAAGAGTGCAGACAGTTGAAATTAATCTAGGGCTATCCGCAGGCTATTTTCGAAAAAAACCATCCAAACATCATAAAAATCAGATGAGTACCTACTTTTGAAGATATAGGTGTAAATTGATGTGCGTCCGTATGTAGAAGAGAAACATTTGGGCACAGAAAGTTGAAACTTATGTATGGGCCACAATGGGCCAATTATATCCTACCATCCAAATGTTATTTAAATCGGACGAGTAGTATTTAAGATAGGTTGGTTCACAAAAATTGAGAGGTAAGCCGACAGACCGACAGACAGACACGGAACCAAAAATATTCCCTGATGCCTGAAACGGTCTTGGAATTTTTGAAATTGGAGACATAATAATTTTTTGATCTTTAGAACGATTACATAGCCGTTACCTTCGGTAAACTCGGAAGCAAAAACTATCTACACGCTATTTTACCTCTTTTGTTTATATTCCTGTCCTTATAGAAATGGTGAATAACTCTTAACTTAGAGAAAAATAAACTTTTTTTCCTGGTTTTTGGTAGCACCAAAATAGGTTTTGTGAAATCCAATCCACCAAAAATATTTTCACAACAAAAAAATTCTTCTCATCAAGTTTATACATTTTTTTGAAACCCTTCCCCTTCCAAAAAAAAATCTCTCATACCGAACCACTCAGGAGGAAAAAATGTTTGCCCCTTCCCTTTTACGTAAATTACAGTTTTCCATTTGCCTTCTCCGACCAGGCCATGCCTTGCCTGAGGCTTTCCTTTGATCTGCCCCTTCTCAAACCTCTGCGGCCTTAGAAAAACTAACCTTTAAACTATAGTTTTACCATACTACCACCATATTCTTTACCACATAATGTGAGTATTACTAAATAATATAGAAGAATATTAGAGGATTAACAAATATTACAAAATTAAAGAACGTAAATTTGACACATAAACATGTACGTAAATATATTTTACTCCGTGTCTAGATAAAAAGATAAGTGAAAATTATGCAATATTAAGGCACAAAGCTATCTACCATTGTTTGTCTCAGCATAAAATCATTTAAGTATTCGAAATAGGACGTGATGAAGCTATGTTCCACACAAATTGGCAGAATATTTTTGTAATTATCGTAAAAATCGATATCCTGCGAAATATTGGGAATTAGGCATAGAGGTTACTCGACATTCTTTGTAACGTTTGACCCATAGAATCCACTACTTTTGTTATGACATTTTATCGCGGGTCACCCTGTTTTTATGCATTATAAATTATATACCTACTTGATATATATGGTATGTCGAAGTAAGTTGTTGCGAAACGCTGGCAGCTGAGAGATAAGAATAGAGACAACAAAAGAGGTAAAACGTAACGTGCGGGAAAATGATGAATTTTCTGTCAGAACAGAAACTGCAAGCAATATTACGTAACAGAATAAGTAATCAAAAAGTCAGTTATATTTTTCCTAAAATGAAAACTGTGTGAATTAAACTTAGCATTATGTAAGTAATATATATATATATATATATTGTCTGCCATATTTTAAATTTCTTTATTTTGAATAAAAGTTATTGTTTGGAATGAAGTATTTATAAATGAGAGCAATGCGCTTCACGTAAGTTAAGTTTAAACATTAAGCAGTTCATTTCTGATCAAAATGCCGAGTCTACAGTTAAAGAAAGACAACCAAATTTATTTGAATCTTTGAACTCAGTTATTGCTGAACAGTAAAATATATACTTATTAATTAAAACGCCCTGAAATTTCTTGGATAAATTCATCAGAATGATTTTTCAACTAGGCTTAAGTTAGGTATTACTTGTTTTTTTAGCTGTTTTTAATTATTTGAAGCAAGGTCAATATCTAATCAGTAACAAGAGGGTCGAAGTTAAATCGGTTTAAATAAAGTTAAATAGTGTAATTGAAATGCCGTTACCTATTTACGTAGACGTCTAAAAGGATTCAGATCTAATCCTAAATGGTCAGTCATATGCTTTAGGTACTGTTTGAGAGTAAAATGACGAATAAGTATGTTAAGTATGGATGAGGAAAGACCTTATTACGTTAGAATATGCTTATACTTACCTAATAGTGCACGCACTAAGGCTTCCTCGTTTATCCGCATCATTTCGTCTACACCTGTAAAAATAAACAAAGCGTGTTAAATATAACTTAGATCGTAGACTGGAAACGAGGCGATGCACTGTGGCAAACAAGATTAGACCATCACGAGTGTCAGTATAACACAGCTTTTTACTCACTAAAAAACAAACAACAATTACAAACGGGCTAATGATTATTTTTGTTCGTAGATAGATTGCTGTTGATAGGTTTCTGTAAAACGTTAAAGAGCTAACAAGATACATACGAAATGTATAATAACTACTAGTTGTTTCTAACAATTGCGGGCTCTTGTCCAGTTTACGCTCTCAATTGTACTTTTTCAGCATTTATTTTTTCCAAATAATATTGTCCAACAACTTAATATACCATTGTTAATGGATAATTTAGAGTTGGTCAAATCTTTATTGATATTGTATTCTGATCATTTAAATTATTAATTAATTATTGGACCTAATACAACATTTTGAACAAATATTTCATAAATAATGGAAGAAATGGGTTAGTTCAATGCAACATTTGATCTTACTAATGTATATATTTTAGAAAATACATATTTTTTATTTTTACATTAAGTAAAACATATTATGTAATTTGTGCGTCTGTATACAATAATATATATAATATATATGAGCGTGTGTGTGTACTTACATAATATGCTTAAGAGTATTGTACTTATCCTTATCACACTTTTATCTACACCTACACTTATCGGATATTAGGTCTAATATAATGTATTTTCTCCTTTAACGCCGCTCTATGATACTTTGGATAAAAAAATAAAAATAAAAATGGTTAGCTGTCTCTCTGATTAGTGTTGCAAATTGCATTCGACAATTTGAATGAATTTTGGTACAGAAAATATAGGCTACAGCTGGTAGGTAGGTATTGATTGGAAAAAACAAATAGAGAAGTCCGTAAAAAAAATATAAGTGGTAATTAATAAAAGCTCTTGGAGCGTGGATTAATTTATCTCTATTATTTTTTGTATAAATTGCCAATACTAAAATAACTAAAATAACTAAAATAACATAATCGGATTTAAATATTTCAAAGAGTTTTCACGATGTAAGGGAAACATTTTTACATGATAATTTAAATAATTAAGTGCATTAAAGTTTATCAGAAATTTATTGAAAAGTGAAACTGGCTTAATATTATTAAATTTTTATTTTTCCCTATTATAAATTTGCAAAATTAAAAATATTAGGCCCTAATAGCTCGTAAAATATCAGCCGAAACTTATTAATCACTCATTAATAATATTCGTTGTGTATTACCTCATTTAGAATGTAAAATTGCAATGATTTCAATATAAAATTTCTAGTTTGCTTTAAAGGGTGTACTTAAGGCTTGCCCTGAGGTCAATGAAGGGTGTTTGAAATATGAGGGGAGTTAACATGAACGGGCAGACGGTATGATCAGCCTGATGAGAAGGCTGCTTCTTGTTTAAAAACGCTCTAGGATATCGAGCTGTTTACTTTTAAACGTATACGGGGTCGAAGTTTGAAGCGAGCCAAGCCTCAGGCAAAATGTCTTTTAGTCAGTTCTGGTAGTCGCGCTTACTTGAGCTCAACGATTTTATTAGGGATTTGGAAGCCTCGTGTCAAAGTAACGCGTTAAGACACGCTGTTAGAATTTTTCAAGCCTTGAGGCTTTCTAGCTTGACCCTGCAAGTATTCACTGAATCTAATCAGCTGTTCCCTTCCCTTAACTACATGTATAATAGATTTTTTAAGCTTTCTTGAATTTAAAAGGAATAGACAAAGTATTGGATCGATTACTATAACTCTTTTTATTTGATCTCTCCCAGTAACGGATAAGATTATTCTTGATCTTTTGCAGTTACTTATTACAGCCTGTTCGACTTATTTATTGGGTTAATAAGAGACGGATATTCTGCCAGTATACTCATCTACTCGGAGAGATCACCATTGTGAAACATGTATCACTTTTATGAGATTCGAACTCACCAGACGTCGGTGTTTTGTCTTTGGTTTCAGACGGAGTTGCACTTGAATTATTATTGATTTTTAATCAATAATCTGGCTTTTAAACTGCTTTCTTTGAATGAAAAAATACTTATTTGTTTAAGATTAGTTACGATACCGAACAATGTTGTCACACGTTACAAGTAATTATTGGGCGACGAAATAAATAAATATTAATAATTGCCTTATCAAATATTATCAATCTGAATAGAAAAAGGGATATCAAAAGGATATATGATATATATATGCTACATGCTGAAATGCACGCCGAAAATCTTGTTAATGTCTTCTGAGTAATTGAGATGATATTTAATTTAGAACCATATATTTCGCTCGGCTGCCATAAATCTTGAAAACAAATTGACAAAACGAATGATAGCAAGAAGCCACGTGAAAAGCGAATACGGGTCACAAAAAAGCAATGAATTTGTCAATTGCCTTATATAGATAGTAGAAACCCATAGACCCAAATACACATGCAGTATATCAAGATGTCAATAAGGTGGACCTTTTCCCCCAAGTAGAACTCGGTGAACTGAGGACGTTTCTCTATTACTACTATATAGAAATGATAGATATATTGGACCGAGGAGAAGTCAATGTTGTCTCCTATAGGTTACAAAATGAAGATAAACTAGAGGCCGTCTAGGGTCAGACGTGGCCACGAGAGCGCCGAAACATCGATATCTATTGGGCGTTGACAAATGCTCCTCAACCGCACTGAATCACGCTGGAGTATATCACTGACCAGCTAGCATGCGTAATTAATTCAAGCACACATTCCCACCAGTAACGTACTCAACGTTATGCATCATTTTATCTTACACTAAAGGATATGTTATGTGCTGCCATCGTGAAGGTTCTCCACGAATTTAAACTAGCATAATATGATTTACAATATAATAGATTGTATAATTAAGAATTAAGAAGAGGAGAAAGAAAAAGCATATTTCCCAAAAAACAACCGTATTTTATAACTTAGGTAAAAATTTAACTTTATTAAACTGTAGAAATACTAAATAATGTTATGCCAGTATTCTTAATTATATTTTTTTCTTAGTTTTGTTAAACAAAACTAGATAAGTATTGAAAAAAAAAATGTCTTTATCATATTGTTTTCCCAAGCATACTAACTTCTAAGCTCTTAGTTTAGGAAATTTCATCCAGTAAATCATCTCGCCTTTAGGGAAAAAAGTCTTTGATTTATCGTTCAAAACTTACAAGCTCTAAAAAAATTAAGCAGGTCCCTTGCTTACTTTACCACTCTACTAATGATAATTTGAGAGTTTGAAGAAAATAACATAAATATATATTTTATTTTAGGATGTTACTTTGCCGTAAAATTTCGGGCATTAATCAGCTTTATGGCATTCAATTATCCGTGGAAGGCGCACTGCATCGTTAAGCTGAAAACAAAAATAAATTTGTCTTCTCTACTAATTTGATCCTATACATCTCTTAGTGATTTAGCATCTTATCATTAGGAAATAATGAGATATTCAGGAAATGTTAAAAAAAACCAAAAAAAAAACCAATTTGAACTTAACAAAAAAGACTGCCAATTAGTATGGCACATTGCTTCCTCGGTTCCTATCATCTGAGGAATGGTCACATATCTATACAATAAAGCATAATAAGAAATATTTTAAATTATATGATAATTAACACATATTATAGCATATGAACATGAACATTTGAACATATATTTAAAAAATCCATAAAATGAATGTATCCCCAATAGGAAATAAAAGAGTAGGTTTTTAAACCTGTTGGGATTTCTAGCAGTCACATATTTTGCTTCCGAGCTTGCCAAAGGTAACGGACGGTATGTGATCGTCCTGAAAAAAAAAAAAAAAAAATTGTGTGTCTCCGATTTTAAAAATTCCAAGACAAAAATTCCGTTTCAGACATCAGGGAACATTTTAGGTTCTGTGACTGTCTGTTTGGTTCTGCGACAGCCTGTCGATCTGTCTTTCGCTCAATTTCTATGAATCAACATATTTTAAAAACTACTCGATTGATTTTAATGAAATTTGGATGTTAGGTCAAAATTACCCAATTTTTGGTCCCACATAAGTTTCAATATTTTGCGTCTTTTTGTTTCTCATCCACATGAGCACAAACATACATTTATTTTTACTATAAATAATTTTGCTTACCGAAGGTAACGGAAGCTATGTTATGTCATTCAGAGGAACGTAATCCTTTTTTTTTTTTTTTTTTTTAAATTGCTTTTCTGTTTTATAACATAAGGGAACATTTTTGGTTCCGATCTGTCGCTCAATTTTTGCAAACCAACCTATTATGTTTGCTTAACTGCTTAACTTATGTTTACAAAACTTATAACTTATAAGTTTATTCGAAGAAAACAATATTTTCACCAATATATTCAAAAGTACTCATCTGATTGTAATGAATAATCTTCTGTTCTTTATAAATTTAGCGATATTGATACTTTAATTCATGTAAAAATTAAAATTCCGATGAAATAGTTCATCAGAGGGGAAATTAAATAAATTTTATTAAAAAAAGAAGCTGTGCCACATTAATTGGCAGACAATTTTTATTAAATATTGAATGTGCGCAGATGGTTCATTTGAATAATATTCAGACAAGAACATTTTAGGATAATATGAGGGGGTAGCAAAATATGTTGACGGATAGACACAATTCTAACAAAAATATTTACCCTAATGTCCGGAACGAACTTCTATTCTGGAAATATTTATACATGGCATCGTTTTATAACAATGAATGGGATATTAATGTTATCACAAGTTGTGACCTGTATATTATCTACAATGCTAACATAAATATGTACTCTAATGTCTAAAACGAACTTCATATACATATACATAGGAAATACATATATATAGTGTCATTTTATAACACTGGATGGGATATTAATGTTATCACAAGTTGTTACATGTAATCATCTGATAATGTGATTAATAATCTGGTAAAAGATGGTAAAATTTACAAATATGTTGACCTTAATCAAAATTAAATGATCAGTTTTGCTCATTGAGTATTATTCATTAGAAATTATGGCCAAATCCAAATCTAAGTTTAATCCTTTTTAGATGGAACTTTAGGTTAAATATATTAATATATTTATTATTTTTAATTAACAACAATTTTGACATCTACCAATTATAAAGTTTTTGTGTCAATGCTTTCTCTATGTTATATAGTCTAAGCACATAATCAAGTCAAAACAGAATTATGTCAGATTAAGTCGACGAAGACATTATACATATACTTCACTTTCTACTATTGTAAAAATATGTACCAGAAAAAAGCATAGTTCCTCCTTTGAAACCTTTATTAAACCCTTTGCTTATGAGACCGCCAGTTGTTATGAGGAAATATGAGATTAATACAGTATTTTAAAAGTAGTTTTTGTAGTAATTCTACGTTACTTTCTTATTATATACTTATTTATGTAACTGACAAGTTTAATAATAAATAAGTTGTTTTCAGCAATGAATATTTTGTGCCATGGTGCGTAATAAAGTAATCAAAGTAAAGTTAGTAGTTGTAGTGCTGACTTGATGTGAAATCAACTAGCGGCTACATCTGCCCCTTATCTTATCTCGTTTCCTTCCTGTGTGCTGAGACAGGCTTCGAAAATAACGGGAATCTTATCAAACTTGACTCTAGACAAGTAGTCAATATTCCATTTACTATCACTTAGACATTAGCAAAAACAATGTTTGCTGTAGTGAATTTATAAAAGCTTTCTTAGCTCCTTTTTTTCTGCCTTACTCCAAACTTGTTAAGTAACATTCAAGTTATAACACACTAATAACATGTTCAAAGTATGTATAAAGTTTTTTCACACATATATATATATTATATA
>KZ651203.1:537223-556031 GCA_001010745.2 Gerris buenoi
TATAGTCCAGTCCAATTAGACAAAAAAAGGCTAAACTTCGGAAAAATTAGGGGAAAGCTGAATTTTGGCATAAACCTTAATATTGCGGTTCTAAACTAAATGTCAAAAGTCCCCATTGATCTGAATGCCGCTAAAAGAACTACGCAGGGTCAAAGGTAATCAAAATCGTTTTTTTTGAATACATATCTCAGTAACGGCCACGTTTACAGAAAAAATACAAGTAATCAAAGGTTTTGTGTCGTTAGTGTAATTGTTTTGGAGATAACCTCAATTTAACTTCTTATTTATCATGCGAAAAGTGCACTTTTTTCAACTCCACCTTAGGCCCAATTCACACACGAGTGGCGTGGCGCTGGTTTGTGCCACCTCTATATATGCTAATTTATGGCCCAATGTACACTGTTATGGCGTGGTAGAGGGTGTCAAGTGGCGCCTCCATCGCGCTACTCCGACGCCGCTCGTGACTTCTCACACAATAAGATAGAACGACTCAGGAAGAATAGAGAAAGAAATTAATGGTTTGCGTTTGCAAGTGGCGCGCCACTTCGATAAGTCATGAGTGAGGTCGGAGTGGCGTGGCGGAGGCGCCACTTGAAACCCTCAAGCACCCTGGATGGCCTGATTTTTTTTTTTTTTTCAGATGTATGTTAATGCAAATACTCCTATTAATGAGCAGAAAGTGTAAAACATTGGTTTAAAAATCATGCAAATGTTTTAAACAGAGGGTCTCATATTAGGACTACTTTTGTAAATCTCAAAATTTTGACTTTTTTTAGAAAACATTTTTTTTAAAGAAATATACATTTTTAATTATTTTGAAACATTTGCCATTGAATTACAATATATTATTAATGTTTTGTCACATCAACTGTTTGTTTATTTTATTTAAATCCTGAGTTACACCAAAACCAAAAAAGGGGTCTCATATTCGGGTCACTTACCCTACATTCATAAGGCTAGGCGCCCACATGCGATTTCTTGTAGCTGCGACTTAAAAATCGCTGTCGCTTTAGTGTGTGCTATTTCATGCTTGTCAATGAGTCGCCTCAAATATAGGTCTGGTTGCGTATTTTATATCGCCGCGATTTTTTAGTCGCATATGAGTGCATTCCAATTTAAAACCATGTGTTCTATTTACGCGACCAAACAATCACGTGATTATTAATCGCAAGTGGGCGCCTAGCCTAAGAAATAAATATGATTGTAATGTTCAGAGGACCACTATACCTAAGGCCTTTAATGAGTTACTTCCAATGAGAGAGCCAGCGTGGCCGTATGGCTTAAATCACGTCTGCTCGGCCATCACTGAATCATGAGTGGAACGAGATGGGGTTCGATTCCTCGGCGTGACGCTCTGATTTATATGGCTCACTATTGATCACCTCATACTCGCTTCGGCGGTTCAATGTACATAATATGTATGATGTGTGAAGTAGGTGGAATTCTCTACCACGGGACGTAAAAAGGGCCTAAAAGATGGCCTAATTGCAAGGTTCGAACAAGTGTTCGTCCTACCCGTTCTAGTAGGAAGAACTAGGCTACTACTACTACTACTACTACTAAGTGACTTCTCCGTAAGGTAACGGAAACATTGTGGTCATTTGTCGTAACTCGTAACTGGCCAGTCTGCACTCTAAATTTTAATACTTTTTATATGAAGTTAGAAAGTGGTAGGGATTAAACAATTATACAATAATGGGTTGTAAAAGCATAACATCAATGTATTAATAATCAATGTCATTAATGTATACTTGATGAAGCTGTGTGCCACACTAATAGGCAGACTATTTTATTTGTTATTCATTAATGTGTTATAATTTTTTGAATTTGTATATATTTTGCCACTTATCTTCTTTATGAGTAGTGAGAACAAAAAAAATAGTTCGGATATTTTTTTCAAATAATAACGTTAGAAAGGTCAAAATGATAGGGCCTAATGTTAGATTCGCGTGGTGCTCCAATGTATAGAGGGACCCATCACTAATAAATAGACTCTTGAAATAAAGTTTACCAAAAAAAAAGAAGGGTAAATGAGGCCAAACAGACAGGCATCATTATGTGGTGTGTTTTTCAGTGATTAGAGCCGTTCAACAACGGAAAAGGTATAAAAGTTTTGATATCACTTTTGTCTTTAGTAAGGCTAATTTTTTTTTTTTTTGTCTGGGAAAAAGGTTACAGAAATATAGCCTGTGTTCTACAAAACTTTTTATTTCAAGAGGCAAAAAATTGTTCTAGTTTCTTTTTTTTGTAAAGGGAAACATGAAAGATAGTTATTTTGTTTCGGAAATGAATGAGAGTTGGGAAAAAATTAAATGTAACAATCAAAGTTAAATAAGAATGGGTTTAACGTTCAATTTAAAAAAAAACTTCCAAAGGGCATTTTATATAAATTAAAGTAAGAAGAAAAAAAAATATGAAAAAAGGTTACCTTAGAAAAAAGTTAGTTATAATTTGGAGATGTTAGAAGATTCAGGTAAGTTAAGTGTTTTGCAAAATGATCCCTTTTACTTTATAATTAAATACCCGTTTTGTTTTCTATGTAATTCATCAATGAAAAGGTTAGCGGTTCGTTTAATGTACTTGAAATCTCAGGTAAAGGAATCATAAAAAATAATACCTTCACCTAACTACATGTAGTTAAGTTAAACATTCAAAATATACTATTATAAAAGTACTAAATAAAGTAACAATATATATACATATATTTACAATTTGTTTTTTGTGCTTTTATATGTATATATGTATATATGTATATATATATATAATATTTTGAGTGCGGAATAAATTTAATGAATTAGGATGTACTCGTTAACACATTTAGCTGAAACTTGTAACTAAAATACTAGTATAAGGAAAATACTTATTCAAGGTAACTGCCTAAGTTTTGAGCGCATTAAGTTAAGTCATAATACGAGTAGAAATACTTCATCATAAACACGAAGTGGAGCTTAGTGTTTGTCTCGGACTTGGAATAACACTTCAATTAACTCAGCTAACTTTATGGCAGTAATAAGGGAACAAGTTAACCATTATTGTTAACTTAAAGGGTTTAACTAGAGTTACTACACTGCTCTGCAAAATCAAGATAAATGAGTTTATGAATAACGGAGGGACAGTAAGAAGTCGTTGGATGAAGCGAAGATCTAAATGAATTCTCCTCTCTTGCTTTTATAACAGAAAACCCGTATTCTGTTTGAAACATGCGTTAAACAACCCCTGTAGGTTTACCCTAGATCTAAGACTAGATTATAGCAATAAAATCCCTGTGTGTATAATGGTTAAAGTACCTAAATGCCATTTGTAGCAAGAAATTGATTCCACATTGTTTTGAATATTTTAAGGTAAAATAATTTAGGTCTTATAAAAATGACGTATATTTGCTGAAATCACAAACCACACAATTAAACATTTACATATTAATAAAAGTGTGTGTTCAAATAATTTTTTGATCGATTACTAATAATCTAAAAGCTCTAATTATTATTTCACATTAAATTTCTATAATTAATAATATCAATGTATTAATAATCAATGTCATTAATGTATACTTGATGAAGCTGTGTGCCACACTAATAGGCAGACTATTTTATTTGTTATTCATTAATGTGTTATAATTTTTTGAATTTGTATATATTTTGCCACTTATCTTCTTTATGAGTAGTGAGAACAAAAAAAATAGTTCGGATATTTTTTTCAAATAATAACGTTAGAAAGGTCAAAATGATAGGGCCTAATGTTAGATTCGCGTGGTGCTCCAATGTATAGAGGGACCCATCACTAATAAATAGACTCTTGAAATAAAGTTTACCAAAAAAAAAGAAGGGTAAATGAGGCCAAACAGACAGGCATCATTATGTGGTGTGTTTTTCAGTGATTAGAGCCGTTCAACAACGGAAAAGGTATAAAAGTTTTGATATCACTTTTGTCTTTAGTAAGGCTAATTTTTTTTTTTTTTTTCTGGGAAAAAGGTTACAGAAATATAGCCTGTGTTCNTTAATTTTAATTACTCATCAATCTAAATTGTTGTTTTAATCTTATTTACCAATGTTATATTTTAACTTTAATTGTTATCATTTGTTAGTTGTTAAGTTTCATCATGTTTTTTAGTTCTAAGTTTGACTAAACTAGACAATGTTAAACCATTGTAACAGTGGGAGAATTATTATTATTATTATTATTATTATGTATTGTCAATTACATATTAAATTCCTCTTATTATTTTATTTTATTCCTCTTATTATTTCCTCTACGCGTATAATTCTTAGAGCTAGAAAAAAAATATTTGTTTTCTTGTTGTTTATAGCTAGTCTTATTATTTTTTAGCTGGATGTTTAGTTGTTCATATAAAATATTATTCGATTCTTAAGTTTTTGGTAGTATTCATACTACGGAAAGTTTAAATTTTAATGTAAATCAAATTATAATAATTATTAACAACACTGGGAGACAGAGAAAAATAGACTCAGGCGCCGGGACTTGAACCACGGGCCTCTCCGTGGTATGATTACTACATAAAACTTAAAAATTGTATTTCTAACTGATTGTACAAGGTACAGGTACTAATTGAGTACTTCATAATCATAAGCGTTAATTCCTGGTCAAGTTCTAAGTTCATAAATATTGACTTGCTAAACTTGTAGAAATATTGAAAGCTTGGATTCGGGACTAGTTATCGGTCAGGAGAAAAATCATTCTCCTGCGTAGCTTAGTAGGAAAGAGTGCTACACTGGAAATGTAGAGGCCCGTGGTTCAAGTCCCGGCGCTGGAGTCTATTTTTCTCAATCTGTCTCCCAGTGTTAATAATAATTGTAATTTGATTTAAATTAAAATATTATTCATTATTAACCTCCTTTTACTTATCTGTAAAGATATTGCTTCCGAGCTTACCGAAGGTAACAGAAGCATTGTGTTCACTTTTGAGAACGAAAAAGTTTTATGTCTCTGATTTGAAAAATTCCAAGACAGAAATCCATTTCAGAAATCAGGGAACATTTTTGGTTCCGTGTTTGTCTGTCGGTCTGTGTGTCCGCGAATCATGAAACATGCGACGATAACTTGAGTAAATGTCCGATTTTGATTAAATTTTGTAGACACGTTCATTTTACCAATGCCCAGGACAAGTTCGTTGGACAACGTTATCCATCCAAGCATTCACGTGCAATGCTCGCATAAACGGGAACTTTAAATTTTAAATTGGGATTTTAGGTCGGGAAAAAAATCAAACTTTATCTATTCAATGTGACAAACATTTTTTTTCAAATACAATTTTTTAGTAAAACCAACAGCGACACCCCTATGAAGTGTTAATGATCGCTAAAAACTGTTAATAGTTTTTTACATAATAAACAACAAAACAATAAAGTAATGTAACGTTAATTTTAATATAACAAAAAAGTTCTCACAAGTTGTGTAACAAAAAAGTACATGAAAGGATGCGAGGAAGCTATGTGCCACACTAATTGGCAGTGTATTTTTTTTCATTTTAATATTTTTTTCAGCTATTGCAGCCCAAGGCAAAAGGGTTTGGGCAAATTTTAGAAATTTCAAGAAAAAAATATGCATTCTTTAGATAACAGTTTCTCATTTGACAAATTGGTAAATTTGTACAATTAGGCCCACCTTTTTTTTACTCTTGGAGTATTTACCGCAGGGTGGTGTGGAAAAAATACTGTTTTAATTAATTTAAAAGCACAGTACACAAAATGGCGGGTGAAGTCTTGACGGGTAACATACTAGTTTCTTATAAAACAATTAAGGGATTTCAACAATGACTGAAACACCTGTGTTAACATCAACAGTGTTAACGCAATCTTTATTTGTCTAAAACTTGAAAAAAATTTCACAATTATCTTTAAACTTATCACCTTTAAAGTGAATATTGATTACAGCACACTGTATATTACCTCTTATCTGTCCTCTTCCTCATCTCTTCACCCCGTTTAACATACAGTTCAGTAAACATCCCACTATATCTGCACTTGTGTTTTATAGCTTACAATAAGGCTATAAATTACTTAAAAAGCACATTTCTCCCTAACTTATTGTAAATAACAAAATACATATCAGTAGGTATTTTTTATTGGATATAATATCTTATGCATTTGTAAATAAAAAATTGTATAATATTTATTTTTACATTTTTGTTTTATTTATAGGTGAAACTATAGCTAACAGTTAAGAAGAAATAAAGGGCATGTATTTAATGAGTTAGTCTCTTAAAGTTGATTTATTGAAGATTATTACTGTTCAAACACGGGGTGTAACGCGTGTAGTATTAACAGAGTGTTGGTATGGGTTGTTTTAAAGCAGTCATTACCTCTCTAGAGTTTCCTTAATTTGACATCATTATTCTTCTCATTGCGCTTTTTCAGCGAGGGAATCATCTTGAGCAAGGGCTTTATAAAAAGGGTGGAAAGTAAGGTAACAATAACAAGTTGAGTTTGGAGTTATGAGGGCGGGTTACATTGACAGGAGAGAAGGTTAGTCTACCTCCCTGGTGTATATTATATAGAAGGCTTTTTCACCGCCTCAGCCTGGGAAATGGGTCTTACCAGTAACAAATGGCGCCGTGTCAGAGCGCTATATTAGCACACAAGACGCACTGCCTCTCCAAATGGCGGGTGGACTCCCGGCTCCCTCCTTTATGCCCTTTTGATAAATCTCAAAGAAACGAGTCAAATTTATATTAGAATTTTCAGGCATTAGAGCCGGCAGTAAGGTGAGTCCATTTGGTACTACGTGACCTTATTTTAGAGCTCCTGACCAATATTGCGCTCCCGAAAGAAAGGACCTCCAATATGAGCTCACTTTATAAGCTCTACATTTTCTTCTCCTCTCATATTTCCTTCTGTTACATATACCCGAATTTATTTTATAAGTTATATCTCAGCTACACGATGATTTAATATCTTATATGACATTACTAAATTATATTACGGGTTTTGCATATGCTCTTATAGTATAATGTCTGCTCAGGCACACCTGAAAGCATGCTTTGTCTAAATTATTTTAAGACTTTATCTACCGTACCATGGCATATAATAATCAATCTAGTACCACAAAACATTAATTTGAAGGAAGACTAATAGGAAAGGTCCACACTGTGAAGGGCAATTGATTTAAGTGTTTCTTACCTCTATTGATAGTGTTCTTATTTCTTATAGGTTATATAAATTGAATATAACGATACTGAGAGGGAACTCTAATGGCTATCATTCTTTTAAATTATTCACTTTTTTAATTACATTTCTTAGATTGTCTAAAATAATAATACAAACCTTTCCGACCCATTAATTAATTATAATAAAAATAATATTATAATTAATTGGTCAAAAACTTTAATCTGTCTCCTGAGAAATAAATAAATAGGTTTTAATCAAAGGAAATGGGACCATGCAAGAACATAGCCTACTTTATAAAATATGTAGGGAAAAACAAGAGTCCTATCCTACATACTTTATGAAGTATTTTGAGCAGCTTGCCGTTTCAGAGCTGGAAAAAGTAGGGATTAGCTGTATCAATAACAGTTAAAGAAGAAGTGGTGCAATTGAGTCGTTAGATACCCTGTAGGAACCCGCTAGTGGCTTTATATGGAGCAATAACAGGGGCCGAAAGCAAGAACAGAAGCATCCAATGTCTCTCCCTGATAAAGTAATTACGCTAGATTCAAACCTTTAGTGTTTACTCTCAAACCTTATACTTTCTATTTAATTGTTCCTTTTTCTTTGTTTTACTTACTTGGCATACTTTAACTTATAAACTAATTTTAAAAATAAATTTTATCAACCTATTCTTGTAGAGTTAAGATATATTAATTGTGACACTCATTAAAAAAGAAAGTCTATCAATTAGTGTGACACATAGCAATTATCTTTGTTACACATAGCTATATATGTGTTTTTTTAGATTTATTATTTTACATACTAAGATAGCATTTTTGTTATATTGAAAACTGGATATCTCTGTCAATCCTCAACCAATTTTTTGTATTCAAGGTGATTTTCCTTCTAAAGCAACTTAATTTAAGAAAAATATATACAGGGTGACCCAGTTTTAATGGGACAAAAAAGAAATCCTGATTCTATGGCCCTAGATGAACAGAAAAAAGGTATATGTGCCTTTTGCAAATCTTAATAGTTTTCAAGATATCTCGATAAATCGATTTTTTCGATGTTTTTTTCTCAAATAAAATGCTAAATAACTCAAAAACAATAAAAGTTATAGAGTTGCAGTTTTTACCATCAGAAAGAGCATTAAATTTGCATTAAAATTACTTACAATATAACCTACGAATTACATTTCAAAAAGACTTACACTCATTTGAAATAAAAAATTTGAGTGTTTTAAAAAATTGAGTGATTTTGTAAACCACCATAACTTTGTTATTACCATAGTCATCATTGAAGTGTGGTGTGCTTAAAAACTGGCCCATTTCATTACCTTTAAAACGATATAGCATAACTTATACTTTGTTTGTACTTTCACTAAAATATTTTTAAAAAACTTCAATAATGTAGCAAAAATTTGCAGTAAAAGAGTAAACAAAACCCTTTCTTATTATTAGATTAACTTTGCATTTTATTTATTTTAGGAAGTGTTTTGTTTTTATTTGGACAATATAAACAAATTAATACTATATTTTTGCTACCTCATTGAAGTTTTTAAAGCATATTTTAGTAAAAGTTTAAACAAAGTATAGGTTTTGTTATATCGTTTTAAAGGTAATGAAATGGGTCAGTTTTTAAGCACATTCTTTGACTTCAATGATGGCTATGATATTGACATAGTTATGATGGTTTATAATATCACTCAATTTTTTAAAACACTTAAATATTTCATTTTAAATGAGGGTAAGTTCCTTTTAATATGTAATAAGTAGGTTATATTGTAAGTAATTTTAATGCAAATTTAATGCTCTTTCTGATGGTAAAAACTGCAACTCTATAACTTATATTGTTTTTGAGTTATTACGCATTTTATTTGAGAAAAAAACAATGTATCGAAAAAATAGATTAATCGAGATATCTCGAAAACTATTAAGATTTGCAAAAGGCATATATACCTTTTTTCTGTTCATCTAGGGCCATAGAATCAGGATTTCTTTTTTGTCCCATTAAAATTGGGTCACCCTGTACATATAAATTTTTTTTTTGGAGAAAACAATACTTTTCCTACTATTAGTAGTGAGGAAAAGTAAAAATAAAGGTTACCATTTTTAGATGACAAAGTTGAAAGAGATATCGCTGAAACTATGAGACAATTTTTTTTTATGTCATATTATAAAACTACGTCAAAATTCAAGGTAAATTAATATTTACATTTTTTCTCTATCTTCAAAAATAAAAGAGATAACAGAGTGAGCCAGTTTATCGTAACCACCCTGTATATTCAACCTAATATAAACGTGAATAAGGAACGAATCAGTATAAATTATGAACATACATTCTTCTAAATTAATGTAATTTTAACACATGCATTAATTTAAAATTTAGAGATCATATATGTCTGATATATAATTAGGTTAATAAATAATTATTTGAATTAAAATTGTCTTTATGCAAGTACAATCTAGAGCAATGATATGCGATGGTACAGTACAATGATATGCGATGATATATATAGTATAATGATATACGAGTATTTCAATGGAAATTGCGTAGCTAAATATTTATGTATAAAGTATAAAGGAAGGGTCACAGAGAAGCTCTTTTTGACATTTCATTTATTTAAATAATATCTGTTCGGGAGGAAGGGCGAATTCAAGAGAAATATATTGGCAAAGGCAAACCTTGTAACGTATTAATTACCACCAGTTTGTGTATAAAGCAAACAAGCGTGGGCTTTGACTTTAGGTTAAACTTTATTACATCTGTCAGCCGCACCAAAGCCGTTCGGCTCTGTAGTCCAGCGTTGGGAAGCAAGCTTTGGTATCATCTCTTACAGCTTCGACTACATACAGCATAAGCAACATTTTCACTTTATGGAATTTTATTTGGTGAGGTGTATAATTATTCAATTTGTTTCCTTTTCATTAAAAAAAGATGTCAATAAATTACATTTTCTTGATAAAAAGCAATAATATCTATATTTCTAAATTAATTAATGACTAATTAATGACTTTAATTTTAACAAAACACTCTACTTGCATAATGTAGTGTAATATTTTATACACTAGAAGGCTATTCGAACAAGATCAAATACGACAGTATCTGCTCATTATAAATGCAACTCTCCATAACTCTTAAAATTTCAATTAATATGATTCCTCATTTACCAAAGAAACCCCATTCTTTTTAGAATATCCTAGGAATGAGAAAATTGTAATCTTTTTGGGTTTTTAAAAAGTCATTTTCATAAAAACACCTACTTGCGTGTTCTTAAACCTCTAAAAATGATAAAATTTTGTAGAATACTTATAAAGGGTATTCAGTTTCTTTAAAACTTTCAAAATTACCTACACTTAACTACTCTCATTCATTATAAAATTGAAAAATAATATATTTATAAAAGTGGTTCTGAATTTTAAAATACTAGTAAATATTATTTTGTTACAATAACATAAATTATGTACTTACAAATCAAACAATAAGCTGAATTAAGAAATAACTTTTTTTTGTGTAGCATTACATCAAGTAATTAACAACCAGTAAAAAAAACTAACATAATAAAGAAAACATCAATAATCAAAATTGTAAAGGTACCTACATCGACGCAATTTTCGACTCTATATATCGAAATTGTATATGAGTTACTTAAAAACTTTTGTAATACATATAATTTAGAAAAAATAAATAAATAAAAGTAGGTACAAATTGGACCATATAATTAAGGGGAACTTAATTTGTTAAGTGAGCTGTATTGATCGATAAATTAGCAATTAAAATAACTGGAAAGAGATTAATACATGTTAGTAGGGGTAGGAAAAACTCATTCGTTATTCATTTTCACATGCAATTTTTATTTTGTCTCGGATATGGGATCTGATGTGATATCATGCAAGGGGCTTGTGACTCATGCAACGGTGGCATTACATGAAATAACTCATTCATCCTTGACATCCCAGTCACTGATAAACATCTAGAGCACTTCCACAGGTAATTTCAAGGACCATTCTAAGAGAATAGTTGTAAAAAGTCATAAATTAAATGTGTGCTTAATTAGAAGTTCAAAATAAATGAGGTAGTTTACCAAAGGGAATAATTAATTATTGAAGTTCAAGGTAGTTCGCCTAAGTTAACCAATCACCCATAAAAACATTTTTTTTTATTTAAAATTTCTTTTCATCCAAGGTCTGATTATTATGTTTGGTATATTAAATTTATTTTTATTTCCAGTAGTTCATAAGTTATTCATACATTTTTATTGTATGGACATAATATAAAATATAGCATAATAATTAATAAAATTACCAAGGGATGTGCCACGCAAGCGTGACACATAGGAACTGTTCCAACACCAGACAAACGTCACTAAGATGTTTGCTCGGCATTACGCCGTCCTGCATCGTTTCGTCGCTTTCGACTCATGAGGGGCCCGACGATGCGCCTTGGTGTCACTCACTAACACTAATTGTATACCTTATTGCAGTGTGCATAATCACGGTATTACTATGTTGACATAATAATTAACTTTGGAGATTTTTCCCGAGAAAACTGCTTAATATAGTTGTATTTCGTATTATTTTGAGAACAAAATCCAGAAAAAGTTTGAGAATATTTCTTATTTTTAATATATTTTAAAAGAGGGGGTTTGACAAACCTAAATTTAATTATATTTATAATTTATAATGCAATATCTATAATTTGTATATGTAATAAAATTATAAAACATCTCAAATAGAGTAAAATTATGAAAATAAATTTATTCAATACTTGTGGCGTGTATTTTAAGCAAAGGCTTTGAAGATCAAGAAGCATTATAAAACGAGGGAGGTTTGATGAAGTGGATTGGTCTGGAATATTGACTTGATGAAATATGATGTGTTAGGCATAAAGGCAAAACCTTATATGTTGTAGCCCCCTACAGAAGAAACAACAAAGATGTCTTGAGACCCTTGTCCAAAGATATGCGAGATAACCGAATGGAAGCTGACATATTCGGATACGAAGGGAAATGCGCATAGGCTAGGGGTATATGGGAGCCTGACAGAAGCACGGCAAGGGGTGAAACTCGCCCCAATATCGGGGATCCAATGCCTTGTTCTAGACAGTCCCAGCTGCTGTTACCGTTCCTTATATGCAAGATTGATGGAGTTATCCCCGACTTCATTTTCAACCTGTTTTACAAGGTTTCCTTCGTCACTCACACGCGGCACTCGTCTTCCCCCAAGGTATTAATAAAATAAGAAAGATTATATTGGATGTGTTATGATTTATGAAAAAACAGGACCCAGTCCGAAAAAATCCACCTTAAAAATAAAGTAGATTACCATAAACAAAAATAAAGCGAGAATCAGCAAATTAATGTGGCAGGTTCGTCGAAAACATATGCTACCTTTTAGTAATAATTTTTTCCCATAATATACTTAAACTATGAAACATAGAAAAATAATTATTACAAAAAAGAAGAGAGGAATAGATGTAGAAAGCAGTGTGTTAATATGGCAGGAAATTTTTCCACTTCGTATTTTTCATTCAAGAACAAAATGCTTTAATTAAATAAATAATTGTTATAAGCAATTGACTCCTCTTTCATCAATAAGAATTTCTAAATTTTAACTTAAAGATAAACAAAATGTTATTGTATGTTCAAGAATATACCTCTTTTATTCTTAAACCTAATAAATACGTTTCGCACTATATGTTATTTGTATGGATAGTCACCTGAGTGACATCAGTCAGGTATTTAGTAATCCTTTAAGTATGTCTTTATTATTAAGGAATTGGCCTTTAATATTGTAGTTATAGTATGGTTTATGAACTAAATTTGCACATAAAGAGTACATATTTATACTACATTTACTCACCATCCATATTATTTTTCTAAATCAATAATAATTAAATTTACCGCAACAAGTTTAGTGACAAGTTCTACAAACATAGTATATACTACATTCAAAACACGACATGAAATAACATTTTTAGTAAAACCAGATTTAACAGCACACTTTTAGAAGGTATCAATTTAATTATTAATCCCTCTAGTGATAATTGCATCTTGAAAAATTATTTTTAAAAAATCGTTTGGTCGGTTGATTTTAGCCAGTTCTCAATCTTTTCCACTCCGGTAGCTCGACCGGAGGTTCCGCAGGATTCGATTAATTTTAAAACTCGGAAAACTGGGAAGATAGGAGGGGACGAGGTTAAGGGTAAGTTGGAGTCGATTAAAGCAAGGTAGGGGGAGTAGGAAGAAAGTCCAATTTTACATTTTGTTGAACCCGACCTCTATTAGATGTATATAATTGATGAGATTGCCTTTTGGGCTGTAGGAAGGCTCTAACCCCCTCTCCGAGAGATCCAGCCCGCAAGCAAACACTTTTAAAGAATCAAGGAAATGACTTACTATCTTGATATCAAGCCCCTTAAATCCTATCAGCCATCTTCATCGTAAAATCTTTTTGACAGAATTAAATGATCCATTCACTGAAACAAAACCGGCAATTAATTAATTTAATCCCTAATTAATTAATAGCTCTGATTCCTTCTTTTTTTGGAACAGTTGAAGTGGAATTACACTCTAGAACAGAATTTCAGATAAGAATCGTCCATCTTTCTGAATTCTTAAGAAGTTTTAATCTCTTTTACAAATTAATTTAACTGATAAGATAATCTACCATAGACAAAGAAACTGAAAATAAATTAAAACTTGCGTTGTATAAATTCTCATTTGTAATTTCAAATACTTATATTATAATTCAAATAAAACAAACTTTTAATTATCTTTAGTATAGGAGCTAAGCTATAGTTTCTATTTGATTTAGTTTTAAACTTAATTATCTATTTTCGAGATACTTCAATAATATGCACATCATATCAAGGAATTAATTACTTTTGAGTGCATGCTTTGTAAGTCATATTTGTTCAAGGTTTACATTTAATTAACGTTTTACTTTAATCTTAATCATCTAGTTCCGCGATACTTCTAATATTCTTATTAATCAAAGCAATTAATTTGTTTTGAGTACATTCTCGGTTAGACATATATGTTTCAGATTTGTTATATTAAAAATTAATCTAATTATTAAATATAATAACTCTTATTTTGCTAAAAATCCTATGACTACATATAATTTTAATTATTGAAATCGTGAATGTATGTGATGAAAAAAAGAGTGTAAAGCTCATTCAAAATGCATTCAAATGTTGCAGACAGTTTCAAGAACCAATCACGGGGTGGAATAATACACAGCCTCAGGGGATTCCAAGCTAACAGCACTGAATCACTTCCCGCCCTCTTCAAAAGCCTTCAACAACCTTCATCCTTTTCAAATATGAATTAATCTGGGTAAAGCAAAGCCTTCTTTCAGGAAGAAACCGCTCGTGTTCCGCATTTCCAGTAGGGCTTTAATTCTCTTGTAAAAGGGAAAACGAGGACGGAGAGGAAATGCAATAGCTTCCATAATTGATACAACCTTCGAAATAAGTCGACTAGCGTAAAAAAAGGTAGCGATGAAAAAAATCATAAAATATGAATATAAAATTTAGGGGAGAGGAGACGAAGCCGGGACTATACCCTGATAATCTGTGGAAGGAAATTCATCGCTAGCGAGGTATTAATATTCATGCTATGATTAGTACTGGACGGAATTTGGAGGGGGAAATTAGGTTGTTATCGAATCATCAATGAAGAATAAGGCTCTAAACTTCCAAAAGAAGTTTACTCTGAAACCAGATTAAGAGAAGAGATACGAGAGAAACACTACGAGTAGATACTGCTCAACTTTCCAATTGACATGTTAGTTCTACTTGACTTCGCTAAATATCAATTCTCCGGACCCTAAAAATAAAGGGGAATGCTGTACTCCGGTGCTGCGCTGAATTTTATGAGGGTATTGCCTTTATTTTATACTTAGGACTACTTTTTAATGTAAGTTTAGCAACTTTCTAAAACTAAATTACAAGTTACAAAGTAACTTTAATTTCTTTTTAAATTGTTAAAAGTGTTGTTTTTTTCCTTTTATTAAGTGACTTTTTCTTTTCTCTCTCTCGTGTTCTCACTCATATATTAGACAAAGGAAAAAATGACTTATTTGATCTGTGGTTTTCAAGTCTAAATTAACAATCATTTTCAGAATAGAAATAAAAATGTAAAAATTAAAAGTAGAAATAAGCTTGTTTGTTATTATTATAAATGCTTTCTTTTAAT
This sequence comes from Gerris buenoi, assembly GCA_001010745.2. Lineage (NCBI taxonomy): Eukaryota > Metazoa > Arthropoda > Insecta > Hemiptera > Gerridae > Gerris > Gerris buenoi. The sequence continues at coordinate 552,527 of KZ651203.1, forward strand.
AATTATTAAAATACAGTAGTAACAATTCTGAAGATACTTTCAATTTATTAAATCATTACAAAGTCAAAGTGTTCAGATAAAAATCCGACACAACAATAGCAAATTACGCGTCTAGTACAGAAAATAGCATTTTGCATGCGAGGCGAGTGTGGAGTTTGCACCCGAGCGTTAGCGAGGGTAGTACAACCGCACCAGCAAAGCAAAGAGCAGTTTTCGCAATAGACGACCCGTTCCCTGCCGCCTGGTCCTGGCCACGCTCCGGGTTTCCCTTGCTCGGGTCCACCGGCCCTTTCCATCAAGTCATCTTTTTCTTAAGGAGACAGGGAAATCAGGTCCGATGAAGTGGATTGCACTGTCAGTTCGCAAGGTCAAGTGGTGGGAGCCGCTAGTAGTTTCCCTACTTTTCTACCCTACGTAGGATGGAATCTCCATTCGACCGCCCTGTGCGGCTTCGACCCCAAAACATGACCAGAGATACGAGTTACGCGACCGAGTTTTCACGACCGGCCCCGACTTAGTGAGAGCAGATCTCCTAATCACCTTTTTTAATTATATTTATTTCAAGAAAATTTTAAACATGGTTTAAAATATAAAGACTTTGTGGTGACACTGACAAGATTCGCATCGTAATTATTTTTATAACTTGTACATTATCTAAATATTATTATTATTAATTTGATATTATCAAAGTTTCTATAACTGATTGATGACTTTTGTGCGCTTTGCCCCGAATTAATTGCCATAATTACCCCCTTGATTAATTTGTTAATGACTATCAGACAAAACTTATCAGACTAAACAAGAATCTATATTTTATGTATGAAATAATTTCATTGAAAATACGCTTATTTCGACTTGAAAATAACTTAATAAGTATTAATTATTATAGACTGTTTCGTGTTATCTTCTTTTGTGTTATTGACAGGTCTGCAATAAATATAAAACCTACTTTATTCTTAATGAATTAATTATTTATGATTATTAATTATTATGAAGTATTTAAATCTATTATGTAGTTTTAATTTTTTATTGGATATTGTAAATTTAAATATTGTAATTACCTACTTAACATTAAAGAAATACCATTTCTTTAATGTCTTACAGCAATTAGGTTAGTTTAATTTTATTGATTTTTATTTTATTTTACCTTTAAAAAAAGTTCACTTCTGTCACCTATTTAACGACCATACAGACGGTAAACAATTAAATTACGATTTTTAACGACTCTATTAAAATTATAAACGACGCAGTAAAACCATTAATTTATAATAGTTACAAGTAATTTTGTTGTGATTTATAGCGATTAAGAATTAATTGAGGGTTAGGACATGATTATTTTTTCCTTTTCTTTTCTAATAGCTTCTAAAGTTAATAAAGTAGTTAAGTTAGGTGGTGATATATTTTCAAACTGTTTTTACACACGGAAACTTTCAACTCTTTTACAAAAGCTACCCCTTTTTTGCCAAAAAAAACAAAACACAAAAACAACGGTATTATATAATTTCCTGCTAGTGGAATAGGAAGGTAGGTTGGATTAAGAGTTATTTTTCTTGTAAGATATGATTACATTATTTCTATCGTAGTTATTAAAGGACAGTAAAAATATTTTTTAACTTTTTATAGAAAAGAGAAAGGAAAGTTAAGTTTCGTGACTTGGTAATGTCATCACGTGACAAAGTGTGATATAGAATACTTAGTGATAAGAGCTGAAGAGAACAGGTTAAGTCCGATACATCGCTACACAACAGTGTATTAGTACTTTAACACGACTTCCGAGTGTATTGTAACACCCTTGCATAAACCCTTAATACATTTTCTCTTTTTTTAAAAAAAATAAGCCGAATTTTTCCGAAAAATGGCCCAAGCACTGCTGCAATTTTCATAAGCGATTACCAGCTTGAATCGCCTCTTCATGAGCAGAGCTGCCATAGCATTTTTACACCTCCCTAATTTCCATTCACGCGGGCAAAAACCATCCACTTAAACTTAATGACTTTATTTCGAAATCCCCCCTCCGAAAATTGTACCGGGTCATTTTTATAGTGGGCTCGACAAAGCAATCAAACTATAGTCACGTAACTGTTATCTCGAGTCAATTATACTTCTCCTTTTATGTTATATACACGGGACAAATTAGTAATTAAACTTTGAAAATAAAGCACGTTCAATTAGGTAAGGTGTTGAAATACATGGTTATTTTTGCACTTTATGATCCACCAAACTCATAATTTACTTTCATAATAGACAGATTTTTATTCTAATCGTAATAATACACGTCAATGTCTTTGTTACCACCAATTTAAAAAATGTAATCTATTCAAAACGGAGATTTAATATTTGTTATGTAAACATTTGTTGTAAATAAATATTACACCTTTATAATATAATATTATTATGTATTACAATGTATGGTTGCATTGGTATTTAAATGGACAATTTTTTGGACAAACCAAAATTACAACAGGTTTATTCATTGTTGATTCCATTTAATAGATTTTTTGAAACCCTTAAAATGTCCAGTTACATACGGTTACTTGTTACTTGCATGCAGCACTTTTAAGAAAACCATAAAATTCTAGAAATGTCTCATACCTTCTGGAGTATTAGTGATAAAAAAAAATTGTAAACACAATTAAAACATTTTTTGGTAAAACAATCCTACTAATATAATTGGCCGGCTTGACACCGTGTATACACTTAACAGATTAAGGACTGCGAAACATTACTAGATAAAAACTATATAAAAAGGATATGGCAATCCTTTCACCAGTCGTAATAATACCTAATGAAGAAAAACTGGTAAACATAGTCAAGAAACCAAACTATTTGTCTTGTTCAATAGATCAGTATATTGCTAACCACAAGTTATGTATGATATAATAACTAATAAGTAATTTATATAATAACCATAACCATTAGTAATTGATATAATAACCATAACCATAAGTAATTAATATAATTACTTTGGTAAACAATATACTGGTCTATTGAACTAATTACAGATCTTGTTTTGTTTCTCAAATACCTTTACCAGTTTTCCTTCATTATGGTTGTTTTAATAATGTCTCATGGTTGACAATACACTGATCAATTTATCTTGGAGTAAATTTTGTTTTGTTTCTTAATTATCTTAACCAGTTTTCCTTCATTATGCATATTTTAATAATGTCTCATCGTTGAAAATATATTGATCAATTGATCTAGGAGCATTACCAGTTTTCCTTTATTATGAATACATACAATTAAATCTCAATCAACACTATGTGTATTAATACAGTTTAATAAAGTATCATGCATTCCAAATTATTCGACCTTCTTGCACAACATATTTTACACATTGATTAAGCATTAACAGAGCATCAATTTTAAGCGAAAATTAAATCAATCACAAACAGCTTAATCGGAGTATTTACATGATAATGGAACTAATTAAAACAAATGAGCATAATCAATCAACCAATCAAAAGCCAATTCCAAAGGCTTCATTAGAATATCAATTGGGGGG
>KZ651203.1:584384-601207 GCA_001010745.2 Gerris buenoi
GGTACTGTCACCGACACGCATGTAGCCAAACCTCCTTGCCAGGTGCCTGGTGGGGGGTCTCTTCGAAAGACGACGTAGCCCGGTAGATTTAGTGGAGTTCCAGAGGGTAAGTGAGTTTCTTGCATCAAAAGTACCTCAGGCCTATTTTCTTTTATTAGCAACTTAATATCTTCTCTCCTAGATCTGAAGCCTTTGCAATTCCAAGAACAAATTTTCATTGTAATTTAATAATTAAATAATATTGAGGATTAATTTTTCTGTCTGGAATCTTTCTTTTTTTTAAATTGTTCAGTTTTTTTCTTAGTAGGACTTTTAGGACAATGTTTTTCCTTACTACTGGTGGAATCACCTGAATCCCAATCGTTCGCCCACATCATCTCCTGTTCTGTCTGGGTGTCTATTATTATAGGTTTTAATTTTGAGGGATTGGTCTTCGAATACGGGATGTCAATGTGAGTCTCAATTGTGGTTTTCGAATATGGGGTTTCAGTCTGAGTTTCGGTCGTCTTATCAGGTTTACTTTGGGTAGAACTAGTCGCAGTTGTTTTCTGTGTTTTCTTCGGTTCGTCAAAGGACCACTGTGTGCCTTTGTCCTGGGTAGCAATACTTATGTTGTGACAATGTTTACAATTATTTGACGGGACTTTCGAAAGGAGAGAAGCAAAATATTTAGATAGAGTGAATTGGCATGCAATTTCAGCCTTCTTCTTCGCTTCAATGTAGGGTAGTTTTTTTAATACTTTTATTTCTGTAATTTTCTTTTCGAGGATCCATTTGGGGCATTTCCTATCGAGCGCGGAGTGTGGTCCTTTACAGTTTATACACTCTTTTGCCTTCGAACAGGGCGTGTTGTCGTGAGCCACATCACCACACTCCGGACACAGTGCACCTGTTTTACATGAAATTTGGACATGGGAGAACCTGTGACATTGGAAGCATCTCCGGGGAAGAGGAATGTAGGGCCGAACAGGGACAGATATGTAGCCAACTTTTAACTTATTCGGTAAAGTCGTTAGGCTAAAAGTAACAATATAACTATGAGTCGGTTCGAGAACATTGTTTACCTTTTTGTTAAGCCTCCTTACTTCAATAACACCTTGGTTTTTTATGTTTTCTGTGATTTCCTCAACTGGAATACCGTCGAGGTCGGCACATGAAAACACACCCTTCACTTGATTCAGTGTCTTATGCGGTTCCACTTACAGTTTAGGAGACATATTTCTTGGCAGATTCGTCATTAGCTTAGTAGCTTGGTCGTGAGTGAACGTCTCGACCAGCAAAGAACCGTCACGTAACTTCTTGGCACTTTTGACTTCACCACACGCTTGAGAAAGTAACTTTTCGATAACGAAGGGTGAAATTTTGGACATCGAACAATCTCCATCTTGTCTTTTGACAACAAGAAAGTTAATGACCTCTTTAGGGGGGTTCAGTTCCAACTTCACTGGGGTATTGGGTCTTTGACGCTTATTCTTAGGAGCATTCTCTGTATTGACATCTGATTGACATTTATCTGTTTTACTTTTGACTCCAGTTCCATGGTCAGATAGGTAAATAAGAGGGTCCCTGGATGTACCTCCAGGGTCATGGGGCTTCATGCTGTCCTTTTCTTGCTGTTTTGAATACTATATAAACTATAGAATAAGAATAAGGAGGAAAAACTTACGCGAATTTTAAACCGTGACACCACCTGTCAAAAACCTTTTTTTTTGCTTCTTTATATTTTTTGTAGAAATTTCTTGAGAAAGTTGGCCTTTTATATGGTTTTAATTTTTTTGGTTTTTATTTTTCTAATTTTTTATTATATACTAAATACTAGCCTTCACCCCGCGCTTTGCGCGGGGCTCATGCTAGGTATTAGTGGCTATGTTTCCTTGTCATGAAAGCCTAGCAATTAAATGAAATGCCTAAATATTTTTTTCTAAGCCATCTAGGAATAAAATCAGGACTAAATAAAACATCATTCATTCCGGTTCTAAGAATATAATTTTCTCCAAATCATAGTAAGGACTCTATTAGTCAATAGAAACTAATAAATATGTATAGTAATAGTAATAATTGATAAAAAAAATCTGTAGGTGGTCTAGAAGTATCCAAACATTTTGATTAGCGAGGAGAAGTCTGTGGGGTTTGTTAACGGTGGGCCAACGTAATTTTTTTAGGTTATGTTTTATATACTTTTTTATAAAAATGTTAATAACTTTGGTTCTACTTAATATTTTTAGATTAAACCAAGCCTACAAATTGCGCAACATGTTTACGCTCACCCCTGAAAAAAAATTAATCGATTTCATTTAGCCAGTTTTGCGCCAATAAAGTCTTGCTGGGGCGACAGACACACACACATACATACACGAAAAAAGTTAAGGTCGGATTCGGTTTTTGAAATGTATAAAATGAAAAAGTATCTGTAAAAATGAAAAGTATGTTATATATTATATNAGCATAGCTTCTTTCGCGTCCTAATATCGGATAAATGTTCAAATGAGATTGGATCTGTTTCGAATATAAGAGAGGTCACTTATTTTTAAGCCATATTAAATTCACGCAGAAGGTTCAAATTAATCTGGGACCATAATATGTAAGCTACTTATTCGACAAACCAACCATGTTTAAATAATGCATTCATTACTTTTGGTAACTTGGAAGAAATATTATATTATATAGGTATATTAAATAACAATACACTGTGAACAATTGAACGTCGGACGAGCAACTGAAAATTCGAATCATTTTTGAGTTGACAAGTCGAGTTGACGGCAACTTGAGTAGGTAACTGGAGTTGGAAAGCAAACCCAGTTTGTAATGAGTTGCTCCGTGTGCGGTGTCCCATTCAATTACATAGGTTAAACTCATAGTCAACTGGATGGTGATTTGAATTGGTAATCAGTTTGTTTTGAGTTACTCCGTGTGCGGATGGCCTAATCAACTTGAGTTGCTTTCGTGTGTCGAACCGCATAGCATTTTCAGTTTGATTTGAGTTGAGTTGGTTTTGAGTTGCTCCGTGTGCGGAGGGCCTAAGAAGTACCATGTTACAAATGTAATTTAAGCTACATATGTATTTAATTATAAATGTTTTAATGTATTGTTTATTTATTTTTATAATGTTATATTCTTAAAATAAAATGGTTAAAAAAAAAAAAAAAAAAAAAAAAAAAAAAAAAAATCATTTTGTCAAACACCTGTGTCTTTTACTCAGTCTATGTAAGATTATCATTGAAAATTGTATATGATAATTAAAGCATTTGCTATCATTGAAAGTATTTGAAAGACTGAAACGATCGTTTATTTTGATATCGACAATATTATCACCAGTGTGGTTTTCTTTAAGTATATAATAATATTGAATAAATGGATGATTGGATGGATGTACTTTAGAGTTAAGATCAAAAGGAATACTGATTTTGGTCAGTTTATTCAATTGCAAGTAACTTCTTGCAGAACATCACTATTGCCCGCACATAATGTTGTAATATGAAAAACAATAATTATACAATTTAATTATAACTATTTTTCCAAAGTGACGTTGTCGACGATTAGTTGCTAATATCTTTAACCATAATAGAAACTAAAATGGGGTAAGGTTGCTTCTTCTTAAAGTTGTGTGTACTTTTGCAGTGTTTAAATTTGGACTGAAAGTATCGATTAATGTTCGAGGAGAAGCTGTAAGTCCAAGGAGTGAATAGAATTGAGGTCAGTGTTCGGTCTAGTGGTACCCTGAAGAGGGAGTCGAGAGGCTGGCACTCCTCACTCTTCAGCATCACAAGGGATGACTGTTGACTCAGTCAAAACTTTAAACAATCCCAAGTCTTTACAAACCTTACTCTAAATATTAGCCTTTCGCGCCTCTCCCAATCCGCCACTGAACGAGTACACACTCCAGTGCTAATTATTCCTGGAACCAAGAACACGACGTGTGAATGCGTTGGAATTAATTAGACTCGTGTATATCGTGACCATTTGAGTTCTTTTCTAGCTCACACGACTACTGTATTATTTGAGCAAGAGGGGAAAATGGGTTTTCGAGATTATTCACGCCACTCAAATAGACGGTTCCTCGTTGTATAAACGAATAGTGATAATCGTAAACTAACACTACCAGTCAGCAGTCCTACGGTACATAAATAAGAATAGAATACTTCTTCTCGAGTGATATTTACTTCATAAATATGGTTATAACCATGAATTATTAAAATGTTTAGTGTAATCGACTAAAAACGGTCTTTTTAGGACCCCCCCCCCCCCTTCTCACTTTCCCTTTAGCTTATCCGTTTGTTGAAAGTAAAATGTTTAAAACAATATACCTAGTTGATGCAAAATGGAAAGTTTATCGCTACAAAAATGATGTTGATTCCTATTTTTTTGTTTAAATAAAAATTATATAATAACTTATTATTGTCACCCTTGTTTTGCACCTCCTTTGACTCACAAAGGAGGGATTCAACCTTTGCATTAGAAAATAATCTAATGTGGAACACTCAAAATGTGTCGCAAATAACGGCCGCATCTTGGAGAGTATACTTTAAAAAATCTAGATAAATAAAAATATATATTTAATGTATAGTTTTCAGAACAAAAAGGTTTTTTTCGTGTGGATGCCCATTTTTTTTAGTAACCTTTGAAGTGTGAGCGTCCAATTTGCCGCACCCTGCTAATCTATCACGATATCTATGAAACCACTGGACCTATATGACCATGAAATTTTGTAGTTAGTTTCCTCTTACCTCCTAAGTGCTCATAATAGATCTATTTATGATCCGTCACTTTGATTTAAAATGACGGACATTTATACGTAGAATTCGATGATGTCTCCAGAATTTATTGCACTAGCACCTTTAAATTTGTAAGTTAGCTTCCTTTTGTGCTTTTATGACATTTATATCATAATGTTTGAAAATTAAATTTTGTGTTCAATGTTCATAACTTTGTGATAAATTGTTATAAACAACATTTTTTTTTTTAAATATAATATTGATGCCTGTCAAGAGAATATTTTGTTAAATATGACCCCTAAGGGGAAAAATTGGGGTAAAGCAAAAGAAGGGAACTGAGACCAAACTGATCTTTTGAAGTTAGTAGTTCATACTTAAAACAGTTAATACTTAAAGAAAGGACTTCTCTTTAGAATTTAAGTATTTAATAATACATATTAATTAATGATAGTTCCAATTTAAACCCAGTGATGCGTAAAGCACTGGGATGATGTAGAAGGGGAAACGTTTTTCCTGGAAAGTTAACTTTTAAAGTCAGAATCAAGTATCCAGTAGTCAGAATCAATTTCTACTGATTGGGGTATAGAAATCTGGGGAAAGGGATTTAGTCAACTCTGATGCGAGAATCTCTTGATATTCTCGCTTAGTAAAAGAAAATAACTAATGTTTCTTCATGGTACTTTGTAAACTCTTAAAATAAAAACATTAAAAATAACACTCTGAAGCCAAGTACGGGAATTCATCTTTTAATATAATTATTGAATGTTATTTATGTTGTCCTTGGTTTTCAAATACTATTAGTGTACTCTATGTATATGAAAAATACATAACTCAGTAAATGAAGGCCTAAATTAAAAGCAAACTAACACTTACTATTCATAGTAATTCGTGTCAATTAATTAGTCAAAGATGTATAGTATAATAAAGTGATATTATAATCATTTTTTCTTTCAATTTGGATTTTTTTTCTGGTTTTATCCCAGGCAGCAAGGCCCCTTTCACACGGCGCGGGTCCGGCCCGCAGCTAGATGCGGACGCGGGCCCGTATTAAGTATGATCATAGTAAAACCATAGATCCTTTCACACGGCGCGGATGCGGGTCCGGACCCGCGTCCGGGCGAAATGCTCGTCCGGGTCCCTATAGCTACGTCCGGGCGAAATGCTCGTCCGGGTCCCTATAGCTACGTCCGGGCCCGCGTCCGCAGTTGTCATTACTGGACATTGATCTCTATGTAGGTTTTCACACGGTGCGGGCTCGCACCGAGAGAAAGAGGGTGAAATAAATGAAAGAAATAAATAAAATCAAACAAGCCAAGTCTGGCGAAAAATGTGGTGAGATCATTGGTTTAACTAAGTCTCTTTCTGCCGAAGTAAGTTCTACTATAGGTCTAATTTATTCAGGAAAAAGTAAGTATCTGACTTAGCAATTAGGCAGCACGAGAATACAAAGAAAAATCAAATCTTAATACAGTAGAGCGTCGATTATCCGAACGTTCAATTATCCGAACTGGCTTAATGAAGAAAAAAAAAAAAAAAAAAAAGCCACCGCTAAATTAATCCCTAGAAAGAGCGGTGTTAGCGATATAAAGAGATACCACATTCGATGAATTCAGTTTAAAGGAGCAGACATTAATACCTTTTTACTTATGAACTAACTTTCTTTATGTCAAATTAATCATAAGTGATACAACTGATATATTTTTTCACTATGTACTAGAAAAATACAACAAAGATGCTTTTTGCATAAACGTGGTTGATTATTTTTACATCTTCCCTTTTCATTTTGTAGTGAATTTTGATTATCCGAACCACCCCAAAACACATTAGTTCGGATAATCGACGCTCTACTGTATAAACCAGAGGGAGATATAAATTAAATAACAGCAACATGTTTAACCTATTTGTGTTGTGTAATTGCTAAGTCATAAAATGTTTTTAAATTTAAACGTGTAGAGTGAGTTTGGAAAAAAAACTTGAGATTGTGAAGGACAGAGAATAGAGAGGGGGGAGGGGAAGCAGACATACAAAATCACTTACTTTTTCCTGGATAAATTGGACCTAGTAGAACTTAGTTGGGCTGGAGCAGACTTGGCTAAACCAATGATCTAACTATGTTTTACGCGACTATGTGACTTAGCTTATTTTTTTTTTTTACAAAAGTGTTTTTGTTGGGATTAATATAATCTCAATTCGATTTGATGGTTAAATCAAGCGTGTTTGGGTTTAGTTCAATGTATATTAGAATCTGGATACTCAAAAGAAGAGAGCCTAACAGATGGGAAATTATCCGGTCCAGAGGTTTTATTTAAACAGCCTTTAAAAGAGAGTTAAGTATTATTTGGCGTATTTAGTGGTCAGGATCCCAAGGATGAGTAGAGAGGGCCGGTTATTGTGCAGTGAGGGCGCGCTACGGACTTAACAAGGAAAGCCACTATCTCTGAAAACCGCAAGGATTTCCTTGGCCAGACGACTCAACGCCGGTATCGGAGGAAAAGCCTTTATCGTTTCCTTTACTCAAGCCTCAGACCGGGCAATATCCTTCAGCATCTCCGGAAGGTATTAGCGGTTTACAGCAACCCTCGTTCTCGGGATTAAATCCTGGTAAAGAGGGAAAATCTGTTTTAGGAGATAAAACAAGAGATAAGAGTAAAAGGGATTGTTACCGGAGGATGTAATTTACTTAATGAAATTCGCTAAAAAGCTTGGGGCACAAGAAATAAGAATCAGAAAGGAGTTACGCACTCACCAGCTTGTAACAGACCTTTTCCCGATTGTCCTTAGCTAAAAAATACCCTGGAGTTCTTTGAGGATTCTTTGTAGGATCCTAAGAGCAAACAGAAGCGGAGCAGTGTTTGCCTTCGGACCCGAATACCCTTTTCTTCGCCAGCCGCTTGGTCCTTCTTGCCCTTTAAAATCGCCCGGTTACTCCCAGTGTTTTTCTCCACAAAAGAAAGACTGGGGTACTTGAAAAAAAGCTCTTTTTTTTGCAAAGTTTCAACGAAAGCCAGGATTAGTAGGGAGGAGATGTTTTCCAATGAATAAAGGCAACAAACATAATAACAAAGAGCTGCATCTTTTCGTTTTGATACACACAATCTTTTTGTTCATCTGGCTTGTAAAGCCGTTATCTATTATAAAACCCTGCCGGATGTAAAGTAATAACATGCTCCTACCGCAAACTTTTCTTATTCCTCTCCCCCGAGCCCTCATAAATGAACAAGAATATTTCCCTTTATCTATAATCTAATTTTGTTACAGTCAAAATGAAACCATAAGCTGAATTATTTAACCTAATAAAGACCATAACCTATTTACCTAATAAAAAGTATAACCTTATTCAGTAGATTTTAAAGAATCTACTGAAAGATCTAAGATTTTAAAGGATCTACTGAAGATCTACTTTCAGAATTATTTTAAAGAAAACTACATTAATGATTGCCTTCGAGCTATGTGATCGTTCTGATACTAAAAACATAGCATATATTAGTCATAAATTTAAAAAATCCATAAATGAATGTATCTCTAATAGGAATGATAAGAGTGGGTTTTTGAATGTGTTTGATTTCTAGCAGTCACATATTTTGCTTCCGAACTTACCGAAGGTAACGGACGCTTTGTGATGTTCGTTCAGAAACATTTTTCGGTCTCCGATTTGCATGACGCTATATTTACAATGACGCTTCACTAAAAAGTTTAATAATTGAATTATTAATAATTTTCTATAGTTTCGTCTGTTTAAAACTGTTTTTCAAAAATTCCAAGACAGAAATCCGTTTCAGATATCAGGGAACATTTTTGGTTCCGTGTCTGTCTGTTAGTCTGTCGTTCAATTTTTGGCGACCAACATATCTTACAAACTACACGTCAAAGTTTAATAAAATTTGGGTGATTGGTCATGAGTAGCCTATTGTTGGTCCCATATAAGTTTCAACCTTCTGCGCTCATTTATTATCATTCACATGCGTATAAAGATGCATTTATTTACACCTACCTGATAGCTTTAAAAGTACTTATGTGATTTGTATGAAACTTTTATAGTTTATCGAAAGTAATACGCAGATTTCCTCAGAATAATTTGAAGCGTCTGCGCTCTTTAATTTTTATCTAAATTCTTGTAGAAAAATAAAACAATTTTGGCAGATAAAAACACGGGGGAAACAATTACATAAATATTACTATTTTGGAAGGCTATAAAATTCCCTTTAAAAATCCTTATTATCGAGCTTTGGATAAGCTTAAAACTAAGCAATGTACCGCGCTTTACTTAAATATTTAGGCCGTACAGCTACGAATAAATACAAAAGACGCTTATAAACATTGATAAGCACATTTTTAAATGTTAGAAATTAATTATTTATAAGAGTAATATTAATAATAAAATAATTAAAATTAAAAAAAAAAAAGTTATGAACTTGCTACTAAGAGTAAAACGAACCGCGCCTATATTTTGTAAAGTATGATATTTACGTCTAAAATTATTATTACAGACTTTAAAATAATTTTATTTTTTATTTGCAAATGCAACCTGATATCTTTAAAAATAACCAAGGTCATGATAATTTCTTCATAAATATTTCGTTTATTGAACATCTGTAACGCCAAAATCTTAAAATATTATGTAGCCTTATATGTATGGCCTTATGAAGGCTGAAAGCTGCATTGGCTAATATAAGTTTAATTTCCAGTTTTAATTGACAGTTTCATTATTTCTTAAAATAAATGTATTGTTCACGTTTTGTATCATTTTTTATCTCTAGATATTAAGAAAACTTAATAAAAAAAATCTATAACTTATAAGTTGAGGAAAAATGGACTGCTTTTATCAAAAATTAAAAAAGAGAATAACCTACTTAAAACAAAAACCGAGAGACAGACACGGAACCGAAAAATAATGTATGAAACGGATTTCTGTTTTGGAATTTTTGAAATCGGAGACATAAAACAGTTTCAAACAGACGAAATTATCAAATAAAATAATTAAATTGGTAATTGTTTTAAAACTTTTTAGTGAAGCTCCATTGTGGAATCTACAAGACACAGACACACAATATTTTTTACTATCTTTAGAGTTGTTATGCTTGCACACTTAGTTTACTTATCTAAAATTAATAGAAATGTATGGTGCAGATTTACTTTTTAAGTAAGGTTGTGGATAGAGAGCAAACGTTGTAAGATTTCAAAGTTAATTTAAGCCTGGAATATTAAGTTATCTCCGATTCACTCTTAATTTTGCATCATAATTTTTTCAGTAATTAAGTTAAACAGTCTTTGCCATTTCGACTTATTTTTTAATTAGATAATTTAATTTCATGTCGTATAATTTTAAAAGCATGTAGTACTTTGGTGGAGCATGCTGTAACTTTAAAAACAAAACACATCCACACACCCCATATATATATATATATATATATATATATATATAAACCTTCCGTATACATTTAATATAGAATTTAAATAAATGTGATCTTGCTGTAAAACAGGTCTAAAACAACCATAATTCGATTTCCATCCGAGTCACTTTATAATATCATCCTAAGGTTATATTAATTCGTGCTGTTGCTAATATTGTATTTGTACTAAGTCATGTCAATACTTATTAATATAAAACAGAATACATCATATAATATAATACTCATTGACTATTTCCTAGTGATAGGACACGATAAATCTTTGGGCCTCACCTAACTGGCAGATATTTTTAATTAGTTTGATCTGTTACTTTGTCATTCATTACCTATTGTATTCATCTTCCCAGCATCCATTAATACTTAATTCTCTTGCTATTTCATTTTTTAAATTTAAAATGATAATAAATATCTGTATTGTTATCCACTGAAGGGTGTTTCAATTTATTGGTATTAAGTCCATTTCAGCAGTTGTTGTTTTCAATATCTATAATTTACTTTGAGTTTAAGAGAAAAGAGGACTAGGTCGAAGCGTTGAAGGGGACAAGAGGCACAGGTGGCGCCCTCTGTCACCGGTGTGGCTGTCACCTGAAGCAGGTTGGAATATATTCTACAGAGAAGTCGCTGGACCGTAGAGGCGAGAACTTGCACGCTCCAGTAGACTCCTTCACAGGCCACACCATCACCATGCCGTCAAATTCTCCTCCAGAACAAATATTTCTCTTACGTTCACACCTGTCTCCTCAGTTCGATTCTATCCCAACCCGGATCAAATAGTTTGTTGGGAATTCAAGCCCTTTATACTTGACTACATTATACCAAACTAGTTAAGTAAATATACGTCTGAATCTAATTAAACTATTGAGAGCGTAAGTAAGCTCATCGTTGCTTGAATGAGTTCAAACGTTAAACTTTATCAATATCCGCGGTGAGATCAAAGTGTCCCCTGTTCAAATTTAGTTGATTAAACCAAATAATCAAGTGCCTGATTTTCAAATGATAATATACCACACTATCGAATATCATGTTGATTAATCATGAAATTAGCTTTGATCCTTATTAGTTTTCACTTTAAATCATGAATTTATAGTCCAATCAAATTAGACTCATAGAGGCTCGATCTTGCATAAGGTCATGTAGGTAGATCAATTATTCTTGTGTTGTTAGGACCACAGCCAATACTAAGAAACCAACTTTGCAGCTTTGACAGAACTGTGTGACCTGCGTAATACCTAATGAAATATACAAGATTATTTAAACACTATTATATTTTATAGATAAACTGTGGTAACACATCAAATTAATTATACATCTAAAAACCAAAACAAAACAATGACATGACAGCGACATATCAGATCTCCCCTCCAAGCCTGGTTGGTCTGATCTGATCAACATGTCTTCTGCATACATCTCCTGAACTGAGCCGAATTCTGTAAATTACTTCTCCTTCCGTTCCGCATACAGTCCCAAACATCCACTTACATCCAGTTCGAGTGTATTGCCTGACTTGCACCTATTCTCCTATTTTAAAACTTCTGTTTGCTTTTTTCTCACCTGCCAGTTTAGGTCTTACATCCGGTCTCATAAGATCTAACCTAGTTCTTACGTCCCGTCCAAACATAAGTTTATATGCAGACTCTCCAGTACCTGTTGCCGGGGCATTTCTTAGTTGGGTTACTAATTCATGAATTTTTTCATCTTTTGGTGCTTCTCCCATGGCCTTCAATAGTTTTTTTACAGTCTGTACCGCTCTTTCTGCTAGCCCATTCGAGTTTGGGTGATATGGGGCGATTGTGCGATGCACTATTCCTCTCGTGTCTAGAAATTCTTTAAAACCTAATGCCGTAAATTGCGGTCCATTGTCCGATACTAGGGTTTGTGGTAGTCCAAAGGTTGTAAATAACTTGCGTAACTGATTTATACACTATTGCGTGGTAGTCGTCTTTGTAGGAATGACCTCAATCCATCTCGAATATGCATCCACAATTATAAAATAATAAGATCCTGCATCAGGACCCGCAAAATCTATATGGACTCGTTGCCAGGGTTTTGTTGGTTCTGTCTAAGGGTGATATTCGGCTCTAGTTGGTGAATTTTGCTTTTCGCAGCACGGCCTACACGTTCTTACTAGTTCCTCGATGGCCTGATCTATCCCTTTCCAAAAACAAAACCTTCTCGCTACTTGCTTCATTTTGACCATTCCCATGTGCCCCATATGTAGTTCCATCAAGACCTGTTTCTGAAGTGTTTTGGGGATAAGCACTCTCGTACCTCTTAAAATGCATCCATCCTGTAAAGTTAGTTCTCCGTCTTTGTAGCCATATGGTTTTACACTTTCTCCTTCTTTTAACGCCTTTATAATTTCCTTGAGTTGTTGTTCTGTCTCTGACTCCTTTGCAATTATCTTAGCTGTCACTGGTAGTACCTCCATCTGTAACATTTGGAACTGTTCTGCGTCATCTTTCCATTCTACTGATTTTGGCTTCTCCACAGGGAACCTAGAGAGATAATCAGCATTAGAATGGGATTTTGTATTCCTGAATTCTATATCATAATCGAAGCCTAATGAATCAGTCGAGTCGCTGTTAACGGTGGCAGTCCTGAGTGTGGTCCTAGTATGTTGAGTAAAGGTTTATGGTCTGTTATAATTGTAAATTTTCGTCCATAGCAGTATGTAAAAAATTTTTTTAGTCCCCAATGGATTCCGAGTGCCTCCTTATCAATCTGGCCGTATTGTTTTTCGCTCTTAGTTAGTGTTCGAGACGCGAACGCTATAGGCCTTTCGGAACCGTCGTGGTATCGATGAGACAGCACCGCTCCCAATCCGAATGGTGAGGCGTCCGTGGCTAACACTAAATTTTCACCCGGGTCATAGTGGGCGAGTACCCGTTCTCCTGTGATTTCCTGTTTCACGCGGTTAAAACTTTCTTCCGTCTCTTTGATCCACCTAAATGGAGTATCCTTTTTAAGTAATTCATTTAGAGGATTCAGAATCGATGCTAAGTTTGGAATAAATTTATTATAATAATTTGCCATGCCCAGAACTGTCCTTAACTCTGTTACGGATTCTGGTCTTTTTGAATTTACAATACCTTTTATTTTATCTGGTGCAGTATGTATACCTTTTTCATCAATGATGTGGCCTAAATATTGGATAGATGTTTCGAAAAATTTGCACTTATCTTTATTTAATTTTAAATTAAAACTTTTAATTTGCTCAAACACCGAGTTCAGTCTCTCTAATGTTTCTAACTTAGATCTTCCAAAAACAATAATGCCGTCAAAAAAAAAGTTTACACCCTCAATGCCTTGTAGTATTCTGTCCATTAGTCTGTTCCAAAGTTGTGGTGCCGTCTTTACTCCGAACATTAACCTGTTTACCTTGTACAAGCCTTTGTGTGTACTAAGTGTCTGCATGAGTGCACTCTCTTCGTCCATAACCATATGGAGATAAGCGCAACTAATATCCAATGTGCAAAAGAATTTTGACCCGTGCATGGTAGCGTAGATATCGTCTGCTTTTGGTATAGGGTACGGTTCGTCTTTAATCATTTTATTTAATGTAACTTTATAATCTGCACACAATCTTAAATTCCCATTTGGCTTAATCACAGGTACTACTGGAGTGCCCCACTCGGAAAAGTCTATTTTAGAAATTATACCATCTTTTTCTAGCTTATCTAGTTCCTGTTCGATTTTTATTTTCATAGCGTACGGTACTGGTCTTGGTTCAAAATATACTGGTTTTGAGTTGTCTTTTAAGTAATAATGTCCTCGTACCTTGGGTATTTCCCCAATTGGACCTGTGAAAATAGATTCATATTTCTTAATGAGCTCTTCTAACCCTGCATAAGTTTCATTCTTAGATATGTTTCTTATTTCTGCCCAGTCTAATTTAATTTCTCTTAACCACTCTCTTCCAAAAATAGGGTCAACTTCACCATCAATTATGTACAGTTTTCCTAGGAATGTCTGCCCCTTGTACTGACATTCTACCAAGGCCATCCCTGCTGGCTTAATTCTTTCACCCGTATATGTTTTTAATACGACCCCTGTTTTGTGTAAGTTGTTTTTTATATTAAGTCGAGTCCAGTCTGTAAGAGATAACGTACTTAGCGCTGCACCTGTATCCAGTTCCATAGTTGTCAGTCTATTATTTATGGTGATGTCAATTAAAAATCTGTCTGTTATATTACCTGAGAAACTGTTGATCTCATATGGTTCATCCTCGTTACTGCTTTCCTCGTTGATTTCATTCACCTTGGCTGGTCCCTGCCTCTTTTTCAAGCAACATGATTTTTCCAGGTGCCCTTTCTTTTTGCAGTGTCTACAAATACTGTTTTTAAAAGGACACTTATCTGCCCGATGTTCTTCCGAACTGCACCGATAACACTTCCCTTTAAGCTTCTGAAAACATTCATTTATA
This sequence comes from Gerris buenoi, assembly GCA_001010745.2. Classification (NCBI taxonomy): domain Eukaryota; kingdom Metazoa; phylum Arthropoda; class Insecta; order Hemiptera; family Gerridae; genus Gerris; species Gerris buenoi. The sequence continues at coordinate 598,928 of KZ651203.1, forward strand.
GTAAGGGGTATATCTTTTCTTTCTTCCTTTTCATTATTTATATTTCTCTTTATTTGTAATGTAAGGCCTTCATTTTTCACACCCATTTTTACCGACTCAATTTTGGCCGATTCCATCGTGCTAGCTACACCCACTAGATCACTAAATTCACTCTCGTCTTTCATTTGAAGTAACTTCGTTCTGACCTCTACATCCGATATTCCTCTAATAAATTGTAATTTTAAGAATAATTCCGAAACTGATCGTTTACACGAACAATTAAAATTACAGTCAGAAGCAATTTTTCGTAACTCTGCCGCGTAGCTGGTGACTGATTCGTTATGATTCTGTAAACGAGAAATAAATGTATGTTGCCGTGTCCATACACTCGGTTTAGGATCTAAGTGATTACTTAAAATGTTTGTCAACTCTTCAAATTGTTTTTCCCTAGGATCGTCGGGCGCGCAAAGCTCATACGTGATTTGGTGAAATTTTTTATTAAGGGCGTTTAAAAAAGTTATTACTTTCATTTTAGGTGTCACCTCACCTTTCATTTCTAAATAGTTTTCGAACCTCGTAATAAAATTTCCAAATGCTTCTTCCTCTTGAAATTGGGCAAACGGTAAATTCATTCCTGAGGTCTCAACTTTACCAACTACCAAACTAGTCCTGCTAGACTCTTTGTGTTCCTTTATAAATTTTATTAACGCTGCCCTTCCTTTGAAGTACGATTCTTCTATTAGAATAAAATCTTTCTCATCCTGTGCCAACAGCCTATCATTCAGTAAGAGGTCCAGTATCTCTTCTTGTAAGCCCGCGATCTTTTCCCACAATTGTTCAAGGAATGTCTCTCGTGCTTTTACTTCCGAAATATCTATTTCTTTATTTTATAAAAATTTATTTATGCAGTTTATTTGTTTACTTACTCCCGTGCGCAGTTTTATCAGCTTCGTGTATTTTTGGATCTGCTCTTCGTCTGCGTCGCGGTTCTTTCCTCGCCTCGTCGCCATTGAAATATACAAGATTATTTAAACACTATTATATTTTATAGATAAACTGTGGTAACACATCAAATTAATTATACATCTAAAAACCAAAACAAAACAATGACATGACAGCGACATATCACCTAAAAACGGCAAAAGTGTAGTAATGTTTGCTCATACCTTCTAAATTCTTAATCTGACAAAAAAGTTAGTATCTTATTTTTAAAGTGGATTAAATTTCCTAAAATTTGAGTCCTAGCAAAGCTCTGTACGTATAGTACTTTTCGAGATACTGTCTTCAAAAATTGTATCCAAAATGTGAAAAAGTTTCTTGTTTTTTTTTCAGTCATGTATTTTATCAAAAATGGGGGAAAATAATCATCCAACGAGAAGAGTCATAGTTATTAAATTTGAAATAAATTAATTTAGCTTTAATTTGATCTCCAAATGACATCAATTCTAGGGACCTCGAGACCAAGCGACCAGGCTTTATTCGCTATCTGTACACGTACACTGTTGTATTCACTTCTGTACACACGTTATCGAACTGCTCTCAAACTATATACCGCTCTCACTCCTAACTATACTCTAAACTCTAAACTAAACTATTAACTATACACACTCCTACCGACTTTTTCTTTACGAATTTGAATGCTGAATAATTGAATATTGACACTGCTCTATCCGTTCGTTTTATTTTTTTTTTACATACCCTCATCAAGATTATTTAAAACAATGTTGATATAATATAACAATAAAGTAATATAACAATAATTTTAAAATAACAATAAAGTACGTGATAGGATGCGAGAAAGCTATGTGCCACACTAATTTTCAGTCTATTTTTTTCTTAAACTAAAGTTTATTAAATTTAATTGTTAATATTTATTAGTGTTATCAAAATAAGGAAGGATAATTATTAATCATGCATTTTATCAACTACCTGTCTCTTCGTATCTAATATTACCCACCTCTAATTTTATATGTTGGATATGATAACTTCAATAGATCAACTTCAATAGATAGCACTCAACACTAAAATAATCATAAAACTACCCGGAGTGGGGTGATATATAATCTAGTTTAAAAGTCCTGTCATGCACCATGAATTAATGAGCGAATTTTCAAAGAAATCTGCGTATTATTGGCTTATGATAATATAGGAAAATTTTGGTTTAGAATTTGGATGGGTGAAAAAAAAAAAAATTGGTATTCACGGGTACGGGATACAAAAGTCAAAATAATATTTACCCTTCAAGATGCACATCGTTGGAAAGCTCTTTAAGAGTACAGTAATTGTTGTTATGTACACTTT
>KZ651203.1:605066-656606 GCA_001010745.2 Gerris buenoi
AAACTGATCGTTTACACAAACAATTAAAATTACAGTCAGAAGCAATTTTTCGTAACTCTGCCGCGTAGCTGGTGACTGATTCGTTATGATTCTGTAAACGAGAAATAAATTTATGTTGCCGTGTCCATACACTCGGTTTAGGGTCTAAGTGATTACTTAATATGTTTGTCAACTCTTCAAATTGTTTTTCCCTAGGATCGTCGGGCGCGCAAAGCTCATACGTGACTTGGTGTAATTTTGGGTTAAGGGCGTTTAAAAAAGTTATTACTTTCATTTTAGGTGTCACCTCACCTTTCATTTCTAAATAGTTTTAGAACCTCGTAATAAAATTTCCAAATGCTTCTTCCTCTTGAAATTGGGCAAACGGTAAATTCATTCCTGAGGTCTCAACTTTACCAACTACCAAACTAGTCCTGCTAGACTCTTTGTGTTCCTTTATAAATTTTATTAACGCTGCCCTTCCTTTGAAGTACGATTCTTCTATTAGAATAAAATCTTTCTCATCCTGTGCCAACAGCCTATCATTCAGTAAGAGGTCCAGTATCTCTTCTTGTAAGCCCGCGATCTTTTCCCACAATTGTTCAAGGAATGTCTCTCGTGCTTTTACTTCCGAAATATCTATTTCTTTATTTTATAAAAATTTATTTATGCAGTTTATTTGTTTACTTACTCCCGTGCGCAGTTTTATCAGCTTCGTGTATTTTTGGATCTGCTCTTCGTCTGCGTCGCGGTTCTTTCCTCGCCTCGTCGCCATTGAAATATACAAGAATATTTTAAACACTATTATATTTTATAGATAAACTGTGGTAACACATCAACTCAATTATACATCTAAAAACCAAAACAAAATCGGGCGCGCAAAGCTCATACGTGATTTGGTGAAATTTTTTATTAAGGGCGTTTAAAAAAGTTATTACTTTCATTTTAGGTGTCACCTCACCTTTCATTTCTAAATAGTTTTAGAACCTCGTAATAAAATTTCCAAATGCTTCTTCCTCTTGAAATTGGGCAAACGGTAAATTCATTCCTGAGGTCTCAACTTTACCAACTACCAAACTAGTCCTGCTAGACTCTTTGTGTTCCTTTATAAATTTTATTAACGCTGCCCTTCCTTTGAAGTACGATTCTTCTATTAGAATAACATCTTTCTCATCCTGTGCCAACAGCCTATCATTCAGTGGGAGGTCCAGTATCTCTTCTTGTAAGCCCGCGATCTTTTCCCACAATTGTTCAAGGAATGTCTCTCGTGCTTTTACTTCCGAAATATCTATTTCTTTATTTTATAAAAATTTATTTATGCAGTTTATTTGTTTACTTACTCCCGTGCGCAGTTTTATCAGCTTCGTGTATTTTTGGATCTGCTCTTCGTCTGCGTCGCGGTTCTTTCCTCGCCTCGTCGCCATTGAAATATACAAGATTATTTAAACACTATTATATTTTATAGATAAACTGTGGTAACACATCAAATTAATTATACATCTAAAAACCAAAACAAAACAATGACATGACAGCGACATATCACCTAAAAACGGCAAAAGTGTAGTAATGTTTGCTCATACCTTCTAAATTCTTAATCTGACAAAAAAGTTAGTATCTTATTTTTAAAGTGGATTAAATTTCCTAAAATTTGAGTCCTAGCAAAGCTCTGTACGTATAGTACTTTTCGAGATACTGTCTTCAAAAATTGTATCCAAAATGTGAAAAAGTTTCTTGTTTTTTTTTCAGTCATGTATTTTATCAAAAATGGGGGAAAATAATCATCCAACGAGAAGAGTCATAGTTATTAAATTTGAAATAAATTAATTTAGCTTTAATTTGATCTCCAAATGACATCAATTCTAGGGACCTCGAGACCAAGCGACCAGGCTTTATTCGCTATCTGTACACGTGCACTGTTGTATTCACTTCTGTACACACGTTATCGAACTGCTCTCAAACTATATACCGCTCTCACTCCTAACTATACTCTAAACTCTAAACTAAACTATTAACTATACACACTCCTACCGACTTTTTCTTTACGAATTTGAATGCTGAATAATTGAATATTGACACTGCTCTATCCGTTCGTTTTATTTTTTTTTTACATACCCTCATCAAGATTATTTAAAACAATGTTGATATAATATAACAATAAAGTAATATAACAATAATTTTAAAATAACAATAAAGTACGTGATAGGATGCGAGAAAGCTATGTGCCACACTAATTTTCAGTCTATTTTTTTCTTAAACTAAAGTTTATTAAATTTAATTGTTAATATTTATTAGTGTTATCAAAATAAGGAAGGATAATTATTAATCATGCATTTTATCAACTACCTGTCTCTTCGTATCTAATATTACCCACCTCTAATTTTATATGTTGGATATGATAACTTCAATAGATCAACTTCAATAGATAGCACTCAACACTAAAATAATCATAAAACTACCCGGAGTGGGGTGATATATAATCTAGTTTAAAAGTCCTGTCATGCACCATGAATTAATGAGCGAATTTTCAAAGAAATCTGCGTATTATTGGCTTATGATAATATAGGAAAATTTTGGTTTAGAATTTGGATGGGTGAAAAAAAAAAAAAAAAAAATGTTTGGGGTACACACGGGTACGGATACAAAAGTCAAAATTGTATTTACCCTTTAAGATGCCCATCGTTGGAAAGCTCTTTAAGAGTACAGTAATTATTGTTATATACACTTTTATCATATTTTCATATAATAGGGGGATAAAATGGAAAAAACATGTTTTTATGCTATTTTTGACCCTAAAATGTAAAATTTGACCCCTAAATGAACTTCAAAAATTCTGGCCAACGAACTCATCCTTTCTTTTGATATTATTGACATTTTAATTTTTTTTGAAATTTTTAAGTGCATCCTAACGGGAGATATCGTCTGGTGTGACACATATATACATACATACATACATAAAAAAAAGTGTTACATTTTAGGAATCGATTCAGAATGGTCTGAAACGGATTTCCATGAAAAAAATTTTCAAAAATTTTGAAGCCATGGCAATAGCTTAATTTTCTTCGAAAATTCGTTAAAATATCTCATTTATTTTTCTAAAACTTATACCCATAGTCGACCCACTTGAAATAAAAGACTGAACAATAAAAAGGGCATACAAACAACAAAAACATTACTTATGAAGAAAACACTCATTTCGTAGGAGCTATCTTAGTATAAATAGATAAACTTATTTATTGACTGCAGAAAATATGAATTAACATGAATTTCGACACCTTAACTGTCAATCTACCCTTTTCAATGAAATATCTTATAAATAGATAGATAGTATTCATTTTTAAATGTCCCAATCCCAAGAGTGGATTATATTGTGTTCTATATTCAAATAGTATTATAAAATAGTATATATACATATTATTATTAGGGTTACTTCAATGCAATGAAACCCAAAACACATCATTCCCTTCTCTTTAATATTTTTCATTAGAGTGGGGCACCCGAAAATAATGAGGTAGTATCTTCTCGTTCCCCGCCATTGTTTTCTTTGACCTCATCTCTTTGTTCTTTTTAAGCTTCTTTTTAACACTTTGACGCTTTTCTAATTTTCAAAATTCAGACAGATTTGTGAGTGACCTTTTATCTATTATTATTTTTAAAATATAAAAAAATTCACCCCCAAACCCAAACACACATTTATAAAAAAAAACATCATACATAATATCATTTTAATTTTGCTATATTATACCTATATGTATTTAAATTTCAAATTTATTCAATAAATATCTATGTAGTTCAATAAAAAAAAGATAGGTTTTTAATATATTAATAACATGCATTGTCATTAGAAATACGTTGTATGTATAACTTTTCAGATTTATAGGATATAGAGAGTGAGTTAAAAATGATTACATCTCAAACAGAATGTTAAATAAAAGCATTTAAAATAAGCAATAGTTTCAAATGGTTATTAAAAATTAAATATTTTAATAATTGAAGCAAAATATAAACGCATGCTTGAAACTTTATCATATTCTAGGATGGCAGATTGCTACCAAATGCTAAATTATCCCAATATTTTGTTTACTATCATGTGACATCATGTTTCATGTTTATTTGTTGCACATAAAGAAAAAATAGGAGGGAGAAAATAGAAGTGAAACATTAAAACTAAATTTAAAGGTAAAATGCTGCTATATTCAAAGCGATATGAATTATTTGATAAACTTAACCAATAATTTTTAGTGAAACAAAAGGTTTAAAAATTAATTTACAAGCGGGAAAAAACAAGTTAAAGAGTGAATAACAAGTATACAGTGTTTTAAATATAAGAAGGGTGGTTAAGTGTATAAGTTTGTAAAGTATCGTGCGCTGCTTAGGTTTTCCTATTGTTTAATGCACGACACTTCTAAATAGAATTTGTGAGCTCCGGTGGAATATGCATCATGCTTTTAAAAAAAGAAGCTTGTAGGTGTTGTCAGGGCTCGACGTGAGCTAACAGAAAATACAGGTGTTTTCTACGGTCCCACGACCCAACGGCCGCCTTTCGGAAAAACTTCGCAAAAAAAACCTTAGTCCTATCCAAACAACTAGTGCCCCTTTCCAAAAAGCACGCTAGCCCTAAAAAAAATTCTTTAATCGAAAAAAGGAGGCTTTAAAAAGAATTTCGGTAGGAAAAACGACTTCGAGTCTGCATACTGGTGGAGAAAAACACCCACGAAACAAAATAACACTGGAAAGCCTCTTGTTTACTTACCGCAAGCATCCGATTCCAAACAGAAAAAAATAAAATCCCTTGATAGCCTTATTTCTTTTCTTTTTTTTATTGAAAGGGTTTTATTAGAAAGCGAGATTGACTTTTGGTTTAAAGTAAACTTACTTACGTTATTCCAACCAGCTTTAAGGTCCCAACCAATACCAATATAAAAAAAAGTATTACAAATAAAAAAAAACTCAGGAAGATACAATCACACTAATAAAAATTAGGTATTCATTTGAAAAAAAATTATTATACATGGTAGTTTCAGTTTCGTTCTTACATTTATAAATATGATGTTACGAGAATCAATTTTAGGAGAGGATTTTGCTGTATAGGTTCGAGCCCGTCTAGGTTGTTTTGTTTTCAACCCCGATAATTAATACTTTGAAAGGATTCAAGATAAATGAAAAATGAATCTACCCCGAGTAAAAATAATATAAGTTTCAACTAAGGATTGAACATATAACTTCCAAATCATCCTAAAATGTATAGCGCGGAGTAAAGGCTAGTATATACATATAAATATTCAAGCAAAACCTCAACTCTCGAAAATAGATCGTTCTAAGTCGAATTTTTCAGAAGGTATATTCATCCACTCTCTACTAATTTAGTTTTGTAACAAAGAAAAAATAATTAATAAAAAAAAAAAAAAAACTTATTTTTATAGGTTATTGTAATTAACCAAATATGAGTACTCATGTAAGCTATATTAATATCTATAAAAGGTAAATAAATCAATAAAATAAGTTGATTATAAAAAGAAACACTTTAAAAAAGAGCTTTATTCGTATTCTTCTCAGCTAACCCTTTCATTTCATATCCATATCATGCGGGCATGATTAAAAAATAATTAGTCCGCCATCTTCAACTGCCCGCCATGTTGGATTTAGAATGACTTAGCTAACCCTGCATTGGCATTCAAACTAAACGTGTATGCAAAATTTCAATTCAATCGGTTGAGGATAACTGCTTTAATATTCAGTTGCAAAATTTGACCCGAACATGCTTACAAACATTGCAAGTTAAATTAAAGCTTGTATTACATATCTATCAATTGTCCCCGGTAGCCCATCGCTATCATGATGGTTCCAGGTTTGTTTCTCGACTACATCAAGTGTCCCCATGCCCTTTCACGTTGTTCACCCGGGATCGCCATAAATGGGAAGCTGGCTATTTGAAGAGGTGTCTATCGGGTTCCGTATGCCAATTTTATGGTTTATATAGCTGATGTAGTGACACCCTAACCCCGAATAACTTTTATATAGATGTATACGTATAAGCCCTTTGGCAGACCTAAGCCCTTTACGGGCTTTTGCGTTTGAAATATTATCTTAAGTAAACCTTGGATTTACTCTTATTGAAGCTATAAAGAAAAGCTTTTTGAGTAAAGGCAAATAAAACTGATGTCAATTTTATTCAATTGAGTTATTATCTGAATCATTTTCTAAAAGGTGTGGAAAGAAACCTTTCAAAGTACATTAGAATAAACTTCTAAACATAAAAACTTTACGTATAGCGACGTTTTGCATCACAAAGTGACTGTATTACTGTAAGATCATAGATAAGGGATAAGGCTGTCCTAGACCCAAGGTGAAACTCAGCCTAAATAGCCCTTGAAACTTCTTCTAGTTGGTTTTGGTTTCCAAACTCCATTCCCGCGAATCACTCACGCGATGTTTGCTCTAACCTTTCTCTCGTAGCAAGAGTTCAGTAACAAAGTAAATCTACTATCTTATAATTTTTTTTCCAACTATTTTGTTTCCCAAAAGTTAGTACAAGCAATACATCAAAGGAATTATACTACTTCACTGCGACTAAAGTTTTCTTTAAATAGATTATCCTTGAACTAATTTTATTAATAGTAAAGGCACATTAAACTTTTGTCAAAGAAGTTCTAAACTAGAAAACTAACAGTTAACTTAACTAAAACTTATTTCTAAAAAAGTTTGTATTAATTCTGTTAAAATGTTATTTATTGATTTCCATTATAATATGATTTGTAGACAATAATCACGTTTCAAAAGTAAGTATTTATTTGACTCAAAAAGCTCTAAGCGATGATACATTTTATGGTTATAATTAGACTAGACTGTGATGTAACATTTCTTTACTATATAAAAATGGTTTCTTATTAAAATCGTCATCTTATTAATTTTTTGGTTTTTTTTTCTTAGCTTGCTACATTGATTGGAGTTCTAAGTAGGTCAAAAATTTACTAATAAGAGAAAAACCTATAGTAGGTACATGAGGAAAAAGGTCACCAAATTAAAATGTGGGTAAAAATGTTGTTAATACAACCCTTTCAATTTCAATATCATTAATCATACCAATTTACTTATATTTCATTTAGCCATTATATCTCATTTACTTACTATCTAATAATTCATCTAAAATTTGTTAAATACATTCATAAATAGAGACTTGAGATCAGCACTTATATAAACAGAATGTTAATTTTTGAAAACGCATTGAAGATCATTTTAAATGTCCTTAACTAGGCATCGCGTGGCTCTATCATTGAAGCGAGCGTATTAGCGTATAGTAATAAATATGTATTGAATATTGAAAAAAATAGCTAATCATGAATCATGATGAGTTGATAGATAATGGGTATAGTAGTAGTACAGCGACTAACCACACATCGCCTTTTCAATTATTATAAAATGTATCACTTCATTACTCAAATACTACTGCTTGTATCAAGTTGAAATTTTACATACTTGTTTCAATCATACTTTAGGCGATGTATATGAAGTTTTATTAAAATCGTTAAGTTAAAACGTAAGATATCGGTAAAAAGGTTGTTTCTCTATTTTAAACGTTTGGGTCCGCTTTAATAGTTTTAGCGATCTTTATTAATTCATAGCGGTGTCGTTGTTGGTTTTACTAAAAAATGTTATTTGAAAAAAAATGTTCGTCTCATCGAATAGGTGATGATAGAATTTTTTCCCGTTCTGAAATTCCAATTTTAAATTTGAAGCTCACGTTTACGCGAGCATTGCACGCGAACTCTTGGACGGATCAAGCTGTCCAACGAACTCGTCCTGAGCATTAGTAAAATGAACATGTGTACCAAATTTCATTAAAATCGGTCAACTTTTACTCAAGTTATCGTCATACGTTTCAGACACACAGACAGACAGACAGACAGACAGACAGACAGACAAGATGCATATTTCGTTAAATGTAAGAAGCTCGCTTACGCTCGCTTCAATTATGTAAGCCTGGTGTGATTTACAATTCTTACAAAATTTGTTTTTCTTCATTATTATTAATTTGTATTTTAATACCTTAACAATATTATTTTTACTTATTAAATATCAATATAAGTAAGATAAATTATTTATAAAATCTTAAAATTTCCTTTTTATGTTAAATTTTCCTTTGTGTTACGCATTCACTTGCAAGAAGTTACTTTTAATAATATTCAACAATATTATGGCCATTATTATTTTCAAAGGATTGCCAAAAATACGTAGAATACGAAAAAGAAAGTCCCTTTCCAGTAAATAGGCAGGGGGCTGCTCATTAAATTGTTTTTAAGACGGTTTTTAGGGATAAGGATTTCACGAATTGTATCGAACCGAGGGTCTTGAATACAAAGAACCCTTTTTGAAAAACTGAAGCTGAACGAGGGAGGGAAAAGATCGCTTGGAAAAGATCTCCAAGTTGTAAGTATGCTTTGTTCTCAAGTTATAAAAGAAGGTATCTGAATTAAGCTAATACCTCGCTACTAATTAACAAGAGAACATGGTTAGGCGAGTATCTGCTGAAAAGTAAACTGTATAAAGGTATTGTCGAGGACTTAATCGGCCCTAAAGGCTCGTAGCGTTCACTTAAAAATATCCCTTTGAAAAAGAGCGTTTTCCACCTTAAATATCTTTTTAACGAGCTACAACCGTTGCCTCAAGAAAAAGGCTTTTGGTAAGAAAAATAGTTGTTAAATAGGAAATGCCTCAATTCAGAAATGCTTTCTTGCTTTTAAATAACAATGGTTTGTTCAAAGAAGCATAAGTAGGAGCGAGAAGGAAATAACTGAAATACAGATCTTCTGAAATTTCTGTGAAAAATGTTAGGCGGTGAGTGCACTAATTTAGGATAAATTACTAAACTGAAAGACTCTCAGTCTGAATCCAGATATTATGAAGCATGAGAAATTAGAGTCCTATTTAATAACCTGATTTTTAACTAATAACCCTCATTAATGATATATTTTTATAAACTTACACATACATGGTCTAAATTTATTAATAAACCGTTTCTAAAATTAATTTTGTTTCTTTAAATAGAACTTTTTCTTGCAGTCGTTTCCCTCGTCAAATACATGAATATAATAATTATTCATTTATAAAATTCAGAAATAAATAGTTATTTTTATTTATTTTTTTTTAAATCTACAAAAACTAAGACAATTTTTCTTTAGAAGATAATGCAAGAAAATTTGAGTACAATTGACGATTTAAAGGTAATATTTTTACCCAAATCTTACCAAAATATGACGCATTTTGAATGAACCTGACAGTTCTTAGATAGAAATCTTGTAAATTATGAATCTTTCTTTTGTGTTTTAATGAAAGTTAATATTTTTTGTTTTTCTTTTTGCTGAAACTCGTTAATGGCGGGAAACTGCTCAAATTGTAGATGTTGTAAGATTGTATGTAATCGTATAATGTAAAAAGTATGTATATTTATATCTAAGGGTGTAATTCGGTCACTGATTACGAATTTAAGTTTGAGACAATATAATTGCTGATAAAAATTAATTTAATTTTAATAATTAATCAAGATATATTTAGCATTTCGATTTTTAACTTAATTTCTACTCTATCGTTTTGTGATAAGAGAACCCAACACATTTAAAAATGTTTACTAAAAAATTGTAAAAAAAAAAAAAAAAAAAAAAAAAAAAAAAAAAAAAAAAAAAAAAAAATTAAAAGCAGTTTACAAAAACGACCGCACTTTGCGATGTTGGTGCACACTGCAAACGTGCCGATTGTGTTTTTACTGTTCGTTCGATATTAGATTTTGTGCGCTTTTAAGCAATATTATTATTTATTTTTGTTATTCAATTTGCTTTATAATGAATGCTTACATAATGAAAAGACTTTTTAGGATCTTATTATTCTAGCGTTTGGTGGTGTTTGCAAATGTTTTTTTTTTTTTGGTACTGGAAGTATCAACTAGATTCATTATATACCTACTATTAACACCACTAATGACAGAGCTGTGAGAATAATACGTCGGATGGTTTGCTTAATAAATAAAACATAGTCATAGTTGAATTTTAAGTCAGTGAAATTGAAGACATTGTATAGGCAGACAAACAAGGATGTCAAACTTTATAAATATAGAGCATTTGTTACTTTGACAGATGTACCAGTCAAATATTTCAAGATTAGAAATAGCACATTTTGTAATAATGGTATTTTTTTGTATACGTATATTTTTCAACACCTTATAGGAGTAGAAGAATTATAAGAAATATGATTACTACATTGTGAAAACTCGTAGAGGGTTGTGCAGGGTTAATCCGACATTGTTTGCTTTAGTTTGTAGAATAACAAGGAGGTAACAAAGAAACCAGATTTAGGATCACGAGGGTCGTTGTGCGAACAACAGAAATTCGCTTTTATGGGGTCAGGGTGGTTATAGGATGTGACCCACCTGGTTAAAAAAGGATAATCTTCAGAGGATACATTGTGTTGCACCGGAAATTATGGCTGCGTTCTAAAGAAGCAAACTCTATGTACAAACTACCTGAGCACACCTGACTCAAGACACAACCAAGTAAAATGGTTTATGGGGATGTTCCAAAAAACGACATCATGGTATTTTCCACAAGAGTGAATATTTAAGATGTGGTCAAAACTCAATATCGATGGCAAATACAACTAAAATGAACCAATTTCAGCTTAGCTCCATTCTTGTGGTCTACTAGCTTATTATGTCGGGAGAAATCAGAGGTTAGAATTATAGAAATTCAGATTTCTTGATTGATTTTATTGTAATCTATTTATTTATGACATGCCAGCGAGATCGACAGTGCTTGAGTGTTTACACATTTTTTCTTTCCCATATATTACTTTCTCATATAAAAAGAATGTATAGTCAACGTGTGAGAAATTGATTTACAGATTTACACCTTTTGAGGTCCCCTGAATACAAAGAAGTGGTTTTTAAATGTTTGTCAGTCGTCTGCGCAGTCACGAGGAGGCTAAACTACTGGGCCGACTTTGACGAAATTTAGCATACATGTTCAGAAAAATCATACCCCGAGGCGAAATCGAAAAATTAATTGTAGCTTTAAATTTAGGGACACTCCTCTCCATAAAAATCTAAAAAAAAATTAATTTAAATAGTTTTAAAATGTGATCCATTTATATAAAACTCTAATTATATAAGTCGTTTCCCCCCGAAAACTTAATGACACTATAAAAACTACTAAATGGAAAACACTGGACCCAGTTATTATGTACTCGTATATGAAAAAAGTTTGTCTGAGTTATCTTGGACCGATGTTTGTAAATGGTAATTTTTAAAATGGAAAACTGTCATTGTAACGAAGAAACAAGTAGAACTAAGTAAACTTTTAAATTTTATTCCCTAGCGTATCACATAAGAGGCGCGGTATTTTTTAGTTGAAGTTTTTAGTCATGTGTATACCTTCATGTGAGTTTTAAAGTAGTCTGAATTTTAAATCAGCTAAGTGTATATGGAGAAAAAAAAGGAGAAGACGCTAAACTATCTTTATATATAAGGGTTTTGTCACACAATAAGACGATATGAAAGAGTCGTTACGCACGTGGAAGGTCTGTCTTATGGAAAGCTTTACGGCTGCTGTCGGGTCTCAACTTTGTCTGCTCCGACTAAATATTCATCAGGGTCGCCCCCTTGGGAAGTACCTCCATTTCTTTTCCAACAAGCGACAATTTTTCTTTTCTTCCTCAACTGCGGAGGGTCGAACGCCGAGTCTATTTGTCAGGCGGGACTCACCTGTCGCCTACATCGACCCAATGAATGGCTAATGTGAAAAGTTTGCCCTTGGCCCCGCTAAGTTGAAACCCCTTTTACAGGTTCCGGAATCCTGTAAAGGACATAGCGCGCATATCAACAACTAAGCCCAACTACATTTAAAATAGAAAATCCAACAGCCGTTATATTCGTGAAAACTCTCTGGAAACTAGTGGAATTTTAAAGTTTTGTGAAAAGATTGTAAAAAGAATTGATAGTGAATATTTGAATTATTTTATAACATTATTGTATATGGTGCATCTTGCATTGATAAGAAACCAGTTTTCAATAATAGAAGAATAATATCCATTATCTTTGGATTTAGATTAATGTTTAGACATTAATCTAAATCTGCTAAAATTATGTAGGTACTCCAATTTTTTTTTTTTTTTTTTTTTTTTTTTTTTTTTTATGTGATAGATTTATTTACCAAATTGACGAATGAATATAATAATTATTTAGTCACCTTCTTTTTTCTCTCTACATAAAAAGGCGCATATGCAAAGTGAAAGCTCTGTTATGTCGTAAAATTCTATTTTGATGGATTTACACGTTTTGAGCCTCAGTCCAAAATGTCTAAACTACAGGGCCGATTTGCTGAAATTTGGCATACAGGTTCAGAAATCGAGAAATAAATTTTAGCTCTTCATTTAGGGGTGCTACTCCCTAAAAACTTTGAAAAAAAAAATATTCGGTTCCGACGATTTTGAATAAAAAAAAAAAATAAAAAAATGTTTTGTTTTGCCGGGAAAAATATAATTTTTAAGATATTGATGAAAATAAATCTGATTTTGTTGAAAATCAGAAAAAGTAAACCACCACCTTTTGAACACTTCTTAAATATGTTTGAAAATAAATCAATTAAATAAGATATAATGGGATTTAAATGCAGTATTAATAACTGTATGACACATTTTTGTTCGATTTACAGGACTGATTTTTTAATCATTTAATAAAACTACAAACCTTATAGACTATTGTACTATTGAATCTTGATAAAGATAACTGTTTCATATTATATTGTTGTCTAATTGGAATTAAGGACAAGATAATCGTGGGGAAATAATAAATTAATCTTTATTTGCACTTTTGATATTAATAAAAATAAATACCGTTGAAGGTTTCCTATTTCACTGACATTAAGCTAAAAAATATGCATTGAATTGTGTAATATTCTAGTCATGCATGGAATAGAGCACGATTCGACGAGAAACCGCAAATCCTTGGTTGCAGACTTGTCAAGGAAGAACACGACACGATCAAAGGGGTCCATGTGGCTGCGGTCCTATTCGATAGAAATTTCGATCACCTTTCGAATAATCGTCAACCAAACAATAAGCAGGAAGTAAAGTAGCCTTATGGTGGATGGTAAACATTCAGGTAAACTAGCCTTCTGGCGTTTTTGTAATTCGAGAAGATTTTTAAGAGAGTCCAGACAACCAGGTAAAGAAGAAATGGTAAAGGGCAATTATCAAGCAAGTGGCTGTGTTTGCCTCCTAACAGCTGCTCCGACAAAAACCTTAGAAACATAGCATTGAGAAAATCTATTAAGCTCTTGATTTTTCTTCTTAACAAATAAAAGATCAACAGAAATAAATCTATTGCCGAACTTACTAATCTTATTCACCGTAGTTAAGTAGGGGTTCTTAACAGCCTATTTAAAAGACAACCATATTCCTTCCTCAAAATGTTTTAACGACTCAATTAATATTTTTTTCAATTTTTGTAAGTTTTTGGTAGTATTCATACTACGGAAAGTTTAAATTTTAATTTAAATCAAATTATAATTACTATTTTCAAAGGGAGACAGACAGAGAAAAATAGACTTCAGCGCCGGGACTCGAACCATGGACCTACCCCTCATTTCAGGTGTGCTAGCTCTAACCAATTAAGCTACACTGAAAAATAATTTCCTCTGACGATATCGATACCTAATCCCGAATTAAGCTTTCAAAATTCAGATCGTCAGAGGAAATTATTCTTCAGTGTAGCTTAATTGGTTAGAGCTAGCACACTGGAAATGAGGGGGAGGTCCGTGGTTCGAGTCCCGGCACTGAAGTCTATTTTTCTCTGTCTGTCTCCCTTTGAAAATAGTAATTATAATTTGATTTAAATTAATATTTTCTGTGAAACTTCCAAATATCTTGTACAAGCGCCTAAATTGTAAATAATTTTAAAAGCATTAGACTGCATACCTATCACAGATAAATATGAATATTTTTCCATATAAAATAAATAAAAAAAATAATAGTAATAATAATAATAAATACAAAAATAATAACCATTTATTCAATGCATTCGGTACAGTCATCTTAATACAAGATACTTATGATTTTTTTTCTCTAAACAATTTTTTACAAAAATCTTATACTTCAGTCTTGGAAAAAATAGTATAAATAAATTATATAATGAAGAAACGTTACAGTACAAAAATTTAATATCCCATGACATTAAACGTTTAAATTGAATTTTATTATGTTTTACTTTATAAAAAATTGAGCCGAAAGTCTTAGTAATAATGTTGAAACTGTGCATGAAATGGCTGTCCTCCCAAGCTTTTGTACATTTTAGAGAAAAAAAATATTTGCTAAAAAACAAACAAAAACCGTATAAAAAGAAAATATTTTATATTTTTGTTCCGATATTATAAAGAGAGAAAGGAAAGATATTAAAATGTCTCGGATTTAATATATTTTTTTCGTCGAGTGGGAAAAATAATTTGTAGTCTACAGAGAGCCTTGTGTTTACTTAACGGAATAACTCTGTGGCTTGCCAATATTATGAAATAAAGGCCGGAAGAAACTCCCACCATTGTTTTATTTGCTTGAATATTTGTCCCTTATATTCCGAAGCTTTCCTTTGCCCCGAAGCTGAGTTCACTAGAGAAGGAGATATGCTAAGAGCGGAGCGGGTAGATGTTGGTATAACACAGGGGGTTAGCCGAGGCCCGCTTGTGTTTTCACAGTTATATAAGGTTCAAGCTTTGTGTTGCCTTACACTTTTCCCCTGGCTCTTAGTGTTATGCTCTTCCTTGCCCGTATTTACTCTGAGGAGTGTTCAGTAAAAATCTCCTTTACCACAAGTTTTTTTTTTTCTTTTTTGTTTTTCGTTTCTTATAAAAACGTTTTTTGAGCAAACATTGAACCCAATTTCACATTTTTTTTTTATTTTAGGTTAAGAGATTTTTAAAAACATTTTTCCACCAGGGGGGGGGGGGGAGCTTGGGGGCACCTTTAAACAAGTATGTGAGTTTTCAAGGATAAAATAAAAATAATATTTCCATAAAATCTTTCAATTTTAGAGGAATGTAAAATAATCAAACATTGGCACCAATTAGCAAATATTATTCATAGAATTACTAAAATTTATAAAATCATATTTAAGACTATTATAACTTTAATAGACTATTTCTAAACTAAACGTCAATTGTATTGTGGCGCTTGTAATTTTGTCTTGCAGTATAATAAGTGCAGTATAAAGGGTGTCCCCGGATCGAGTTATCTATATGTAAATGCAAAAAAAAAAAAAATAATAAATAATAATAATTTTATAAAAGCTCCTGCATTTTGTAATGAAGATTTTTTTTTAAAAAAAAGCTATACCCAAAAGTTGTAAATTCCTCAAGGTATAAAATTGGTTAAGGTAGAAGTGGTCTTATTTTTGATTTTTAGAGAAAATGTTATTCTTTATAAAAATAATTATTTTCTTTTCTAAGATAATTTATGACAAAAAATTTGAAATACGGATGTCTAAAATTGATGAATTCTCTGGTACTATTATTCTGTTGTAACTATTAGACATAGTTCACGTTTACTTAATTTCTATTCTAGTCTAGTTTTAATAAATATCCTATGAGCTAGCTGCATCTGCAGATATTTATTTTTAAATCAAAAAGAGTAAGGTAAAATCTAGTATTATTTGGAAGGAAAGCTAGAAATGAAAGTTACAGTTGTATTTTATTTATAAAGGTAGACAAGAAATATATATGTAATATCTAAAGGAAGGGGTCGCTCTTTCTATGTGAACAGTGTCTTATTGAATTAAATTCCGTTCCGATCTCCCACGCAGTCTTCCCATAATGCCCCTCAAGCTGTTACATGGACCGGAAAATTTCCCAAAGCCTCGGATAAAAAGAAGGGACTGGGAGACGCATCCCCCTCAGTAAATGGGAAATAATATTTGGCCAACTATTTCCCTTCGGCTATTGAGAGAACGGTCCTAAAAACTATAGCTCGAGATGAAGGGATTTTTTTTATATATCTTTGCAAGTCGAAGGGCCGGTAAAAGTATTGTAACCTTTTAAGGGGTGTGTAATCGGTTGGAAGGGAGGGGATCTAGTAAAAGGATGGGTTTTTTCAGAAACAAAGTAACTATTATTGTGAGCGTGAGGACCTACGAGGGATGATTGCTTTTGGCTTGGAAGCCGTCAGCTCGGATTTTGCTGGAAGATACTCGTGTTGCACTCAAGAAAAGGTCGCGGCCACTATCCATCCTTCCAGCGGCTCGCCTTTCCACTCAAATTGAGATATGAAGTGAAGCTTGAACGCTTGATCGAGTTTCAGCTTTCAGCAGCCCTTTCTCTTAATTCCCTCATGTCTGATGATTGAGTCAGTAAAGCGAGAGTGAGTTATGCCTATAACATTTGAGGGTCTTATATATTCGAATTAAAAAGCCAAGCTCTTTTGATACGTCTCAAGTAATAAAATAATTGAACAATATAGGCTAAATAAAAAAATAGACTGTCAAGTAATGTGGCAAAAAGCTTTCTCGCATCCTACCACGTACGCGTACTTTATTAGTATTATACTTTTAAAAGCCATTATTAACTACTTTATTTCTTTCCCTCTTTTTTTTATTCTGTCAAATTATTTTTATATTTTACATGAATAAAAGTTTCAATTTAGCAAAATTTAAATAGCGCAGGCAAAATTATTCTGGGGCTAACCGTGGGCTTCTTTCGACAAACCATCCAAATTTTATAAAAATCAAATGAATACTTTTGAAGATAGAGGTTTACTAGTGATGCGCTGCAAAAAGAACTCGCCTAGAATTGTGTTATTATATCAGCTGTACTATGTTTTCAATATAACTACCAGGATAATATTTCGGTTAAAACATTAAATATTCAATCAATCTGAGAAGATCTTTAGAATTATTTTATGTAATATGTCATTTAAGTATGAACTTACTTCTTAACACCCTTATTTTGGCCATATTTGTTGCAAAATTTTTGTATTATTTTTATTAAATAGGGTCATTGAATAATCGCTACGCTCGCCTATTTGTACTGCATTATTAGTTAATTTCTTATAAAACGATATTACAGCCTTTGGACAAAATCTTTATTTAATAAGATTATTGCAGGCTCGCTACGCTCGGCTGTTTTACAGCCTTTGGACAAAATCTTTATTTAAAAAGATTACTACGCTCGCCTCTTAGTACTGCATTATTAGTTAATATTTATTCTATTCTATAAGATTATTGCAGGCTCGCTACGCTCGCCTGTTTATGCAGCTATTTTATAATATCTTTATTCAACACATATATTGCAGGCTCGCTGCCTCGATAGTAGACAGCTGGGCTTTATCATATTTCCTTGCATTTGTAGATATCTTTATTTTAAAGTTTTTACAGGCTATCAAAGCGAGCCTATTTAATAAATGCATCTAGATATCAATTTGTTGAATAAAAAGGCGAGCGCAAATAGCCATCAAGCTTATTTACGCTTTTCCTACTTTTAAAGACCTTTAAAACTATGTATAACATGAACATGTCATGCTGATTAAAATATTTTTAGTTGTCTTCCATATTGACTGCCATCTTGGAAATATTAAGTGTGGAATTTCAATAGTTCTATATTATTTTCCTCCTTTAAAAGCCCTTTAAAACGTCGTATAACATGTTATGCTGACTATAACGGTTCCTTTAGGTCCGTCATATTGGCCGCCATTTTAAAAATTTTAGGTATAATATTTTAATATTTAATTTGTACACTTCAAGACCTTTAAATTGATATACAACATGTCATGCTTGTTAAAAACCTTTTTTTTAGTCTACCACCTTATTGAGCGCCATCTTGAAAATATTTAGTGTGGAATTTTCAAAAACTATACTGTTATTACAAATTGTTAGATGCACCTGTGTGCCAAATTTCCTTCAAATCGATCAATTTTTACGCCAGTTATCGTTGGACAAACAAACACACAAACCCACAATCTTTTCAAATCCCAAGTCTCTGAAATGAAGAACTCACTGCGCTCGTTCAATAAATGTATGTTTGTACACATGTGGAAGAGACACAAATGGCACACAACTTATATGGGACCACCAATGGGATAATTACGAACTACTATCTTAATTTCATTAAATTCGAACAGTCACAGAAGCAAAAATGACCCCCAGACATTTGAAGCAAATTTCTGTCATGGAATATTTGAAATCAGAGACAAATTAGAATAATTTATTAATTTCATTATTTTGAAGTTAGGATACGTCGCGCTTTTTACCACCTTTTTTCTTAATTTTCTAATAAAATTGTTCAACAAAAGCAGTTTACCTGAGAAATGTTCGTGCGATATCCGCAAATTGATTTGTAATATTATTTTGAAAATAAGTGTTAAATAAAAGTTGATTTTTGTTGGCGCCGGTTTCTTTCAAGCTCTAACGCAATCAAGTTGAAATCCATTAAAATTACTCTCTTTAATATATTCAATCGATAAGGAAATAAAGACATTCTCTGGAGGCGGACAAGACAAATTTATATGGCATATATTAGTTTTATTTATTTTCTCTAACCCTATAAATTAAAAGGTGGATATCGAAGTCACCATCTTAAGAACAAAATTAATTAATAATCATTTGTTTGTTTATTTGGTTTTTATTTTACCTTCTATCTTTTTTCAGAGTTCCCAAAGTAAAAAATAATTAAAACCTGTTTATGTGTTTTTGTTTTATTAACCTAATATATAACTTCATATTTTTACTGCCAGAAAACCATATCAAATAAAACTTGGATAACAAAATTACAAGCGAGACACTCTTACACAGTTTATATATCAATAAAGGGGAGCCATGTAAATGTAGCTAGGGAAGAGGAAGCTATAGTCAGAGTGGGAGGCTTTGGAGAAGGGCAACTCGAGCTTATTACAAATTTGAATATTCATAGGGTAGTCCAATTCGGTTAATTGAATATTATGATTCTCAATTTATTTTATCAAAATCGGCTTTGCCTGACTTTACCTTCTACCCTTTTTCTATCCACTGTGTAAATTAATTTCGTATAAAGTTAAAAGTAATTAATACGAATTGCCGTTGTATTCGTGAGAAAGAATAAATGTTGAGTAATTAATTTAGTTAATGGGGAATGAATAATCCTAGAATGGTATTATTTAAGCCACTGCGGCGGGCTTGTGATCTTTTAAGGTGTGTTCTGCACAATCAAACTCTTCTTTGGACAGGTATCTACCATAAAATTCTTGCAATCATGTTAATTATTTATCCATCTTTAATTATATGTTATACTTCACTCATATAGGGTTGAGACAACAATGTATAGAATAGAAAAATCGATGTGTGGCAACATCGATGTAGACCCAAAGAAACATCGAATAAAAGACGACAAAAACTATGAAATCGGCGAGCTTCTCTGTGGTCGTGGAAGTCTAGCAACTTTATTTCGATGTCGAACATCAAAAACTTCGATATAGTAAGTGGTGAATCCTTATAATGAGAATTATACTATATCTAAGGATATTTTGTATTTGCGCGCATTTTCCCGCCGTAGATATTTATCATGTGTTATACTAATATTGATTGTTCCGATTATAATCATATGTTATAACTATAAACTTTATACTTTGCGTCGCCATAGCAACCCGGCGGTAAATGTGTTTTGCGCCGGTAGAAGTTTTTCTTTTGTCTTAGCTGAAACATCCAAGCGTTTTCTACTGAAAAAACCTCAACACCAAGCAAAAAGACTCAACACCAAGCAAAGACCATCCCAGCCAGGGCCCTGGACTACATACGCTATCCATCTCCCATCGCTACTCCTCTCCCAAGGTAAATGAGTCAGCTTTAAATATCCTTTGGTTATAGTTCTCATTATTTATCCGGCCGCGTGTTTGTCTTCCCATCACTCGAGTCTGATAAAACGGGAATTCGCCAGTAAGACAGAATTTAAATCTAATAACACTTCCTCTACTACGTAATATAAAATAGTAAAAAGGTCTGTACTAGGGTTGGGACTTCGATATCGATATCGACCTTTCGATATATCGGCAACATCGATATTTGTAGAAAATATCGAATAGAGTGTTTTATGTCTTTTACTGTCCTCAAAAACATAAAAAAGCCCCCCGGAGGTTTTTTTTCCATCATCCTGAGAAATCTGGGGGGGGGGAGGTTTTCGATATATCGGAATTATCGATATTTTCTTTTGATATCCCAACCCTAGTCTGTGAAAAATATCAAGCACAGCGTAAATATATGATAAAATAGAACTATAAAAGGACGAGGTGACAGACTTAGCTCTAGAATGGGCTTGAAGCACTCTTCTGTCCACAGTGTGGTCCAGATTCCAGATACCTCAAAGAATAGAATAGTGAACACACACCCACGTTGACTTTTATGTATATATATGATGTATGTACAACCAAATGGTTAGTATATATGAATATAAATATTCATAAACTACACAACACATGGAGACTAAATATTATAATGTTTATAAAACTACAAAAAAAGCACCATCCAGCATTTTTAATAGAATTCTGTGTAAACTTATTCATTAATGCCGCCTTACTTGAAAGAATTATTTTTCTCTACATCCCCCCTCTTAAACGATATTATCTAAGCTGATGATTCAGTTCTTACCCTACTCCTTCACTAAGAATAATTATAATATCTTTGTTATTTGTTTTTTAACATCCCTCATGCTCATGAATGAATGCAGTATAAACAACGCTTTTATAAAAGCTGACAGTAACAACAATTATGATAAGAAAAGATAGACACACTTTTAGACATGACATGAGACATTTCATTAATAATAAATTTTAGCCTTAAAAAGCATTTAAAATTAAATATTTTATTAACTAAGCTAAAGTTAAAGCAAATAAAATAAAATATTCCGCATATTTTAACGATTATAAATCGTTGCAAAAGCATAAGCTTTTGCTTCCCATTTTTGTCAAATTTATTCTAGTTTTCTCTCTTTTACAAAGCTGTCAAAATTGTTGTGTTTTTGTGCGTAAATAAAAGTATCAATTTAGCAATATTTAATGTGCACAGTCGGTTGAAATTAATATAGGACCCTCCAAGTCGAGGACGAGTATATTTAAAGATATGTGGCCAAAAACGTTTGATGACAAGAAAATAACCACGAGACCAAAATTAATCCATGATGTCAGAAACCGAATTCTGTTTTGGAATTTTTAAATATTTCCCTTTAATATACGATCACAATTTTTCCGTTACCTACGGAATGCTCGGAAGTAATACATTTCAATAAAGCAGTAGTTCAAGTTTAGTTCGTTAGTTGAAATGTGATAATTTGAAACGTTCGATGAAAAAATTGAAGTATAGAACATAGCCATGTGTATTAAATAATGAAAAAGTTTAATAACCGTAAACAGGTCGTACAATTCACAGTAACAAGTGTATTGAATATTGCAAATTTATTTTGATTGGTATGAATAAGCAGAATGGTAAAGCGTTACGGGCCTAGTGGAAATCTCAGATGTGGGTAATGTATTATGCACAACACTATCCTGCCAGCATAATATAATTGTAAATTGGCTCCAGTATAATTAACTATTCTGTTTATGCAATGTTCGTATAAACAACATTAGCGGATTGGATGTTAAGCGACCTGTAAAATGATCCGATAGTAAACTTACTTGGAAAGTATTAGCAACTCGCTTTACTAAGGATCAGCTACACGCATTGTCTAGTCTAATATTCCCTTTATAATCCTTTAGAAGTACATTTCTATTTTTGAATAATTTCTTTTATACAATTAATATTCTAAAAAAATAAAGAGACCAATAATAATTAAATTTCACAACTACAGACCCTAGTAATTATGAAATAGTTTAATTTTTTATTTTTGTTTATACGTAGTATATATACAATATACATACAAGTGTAGAATGAATATAATGTGGTGTCAACGAAAGTCGGAATTTTCGTATTTTGATGGATTTATATATAATAAATCCATCTTATCATCAAATTAATCTCCTGCGGCAGCATCTGATAAAGAACAGGAACACCTCTTTCTTTTAGAAACATGGCTAAGAAAATGGAGAATGAAAATCAACGAAATGAAAAGCGTACACGTCACATTCACTCATAAGCCGTGTCCACACTAGCCGTTGGCAATGCCACCGGCAAAGCCGCATAGGCAAAGCCTATGGCTGTACCTCTATCCACATTGGCATTCGATCATTTCGAAAATGTTCACCGAGGAAGCCGCGAGATGCCGTTGGCACGTCCACACCAGTTTTGTCTAGCGGCTTTCTTTGACTGAGACCGACACTCGAGCGATTCCTGTTGGCATGCCGCGCGGCATAGTTTTGCCGTTGGCTCGTGCCAATGATCACGTCTACATCAGTCCGGCTTTGCCGGCGGCATTGCCGACGGCATAGTGTGGACACGGCTTAAGACATGGAATATGTGAACCGGTAACTCTAAATCCAATTCCTATTCCTCACTCCAGTTCTGTCCGCTACCTTGGGTTACACCTTTTACACGCGATTAACATGGGCATACCACACAAAACTTAAACGACAAGACTGCAACCGACGCTACAAACTTTTACACATACTCTTACACTACACATCTAAACTCAACATACATAACAAATTACTCATTTATAACACCATAATTAAGCCCACTTGGTCATATGGTATTGAACTCTAGGGATGCACCAATCGTTCCAACTCCTACCGCATCTAATCCCTTCAATCCAAAATCCTGAGAAGAATAACAAACGCTCCTTTCTATGTCTTCAGCTTTACCCTTCGTACGCAACCTAGCCACCTCCCGATACAAATCATTCCATGACTCGATTTCCCATCATCCTAACCCTTTAATCCACAACCTAACATCACCATTCATGCCTGGTAACCCTCCTCGACGCCTAAAAAGACAGTGGCCTCGTGACCTATTAAACATCATTTAATAAATTGTAATATTCATATCTGCGTAATACCGTGAGTACTGTCAATGGACAGTTTCTCACTTCATGTGTAACAAATCAATCAAACGTATGTCATCTTATGTCATCATATATAACGTATGTCATCTTATGTCTGCTTATAACATGTGGTAATGTAGTTGCAATATTCAAATAAATTAAAAAAATAAAATAAAATAAAATAAAAAATAAAATTATGGATTTACACATTTGGAGACCTAGACTAGCCAGCACACAGCGAGGGTCCGTAGGCCACTGCATTGGTTAAGTAGTACCCTATTGATTGTGTTTTTTAAAATGCTAAAAAGCTAACTTTGAACTATCCCGTGGGTCTGATATTCTCAAAACACATAAACAAACTTCTGATAAAGTATTTCTTTGCCACTGAACCAAAAAACAACCATATAAAAACATCGAAAAGACCATAGTTATAAAAAAACGTATTTTGTCAATAAAAAATAAAATAATATTTTTTTCGAAATTTCCAAAAAGTGGTATCTTTAATTTTGGTCAAAGAATGTTCAGGAATTTTTTCAGGTTTTTTGCACTTCGCATAAGCGAGATTTTTTACACCCACTTCAAACTTGCCAGAGCTCGCCCTATCAAAGTTACATCCAAAGAATTATATATTTTTGTAATCAGCTCGACGTACCCTTTCATATGATACCCCTCATGGTGTCGAAAAAAAAAAATAACCCTTAAGTTTTTTTACCCTCATTTTTTTTTTTTTTTTTTGAAAAATATTTTTTTTAAGGTAGGTACAAGACATATACATGCCAAATTTTAAAGTCATCGGACGAAAGGTGTAGCCGTGAGAGCATGCGACGGACGGACGAACAGACAGACACACGCGCGAAAATTTAAGGGTCCTTGGCTTTTGCCTACGGACCCTAAAAATTGAAATGGAAATGCACCTAAATTGTCATGTCCAGAAAACGTATTTTGTATTATTAGAAGAAATGTTATGTAGCCGTAAGAGCAGGCGACGGACGGACGGACAGACAGACACATGCAGGAAAATATAAGGGTCCTTGGTTTTGCCTACGGACCCTAAAAATTAAACTTTGAAACCTCCTTTTTGATTACTTTTCCCTTTTGAAATGGCTTTATATTAATGGCTCAATTTTATACAGTCTTATAACAAAGCAACTTAAGATTAATCTATATTTTAAATTTCAAAAGACCTATCTCTACCTATATCTTAACCCATTAGTTGCCGAAGTTGCCATATGGCAACGCAAAAATGCGTTTCTTTGTTTGGGTGTATCTCTAATATTAATTAAATTACGGCACCAATTTTATCTGTCCTTAAGACCCTTCTAATATTTTAAGAATTAATTTCATTTCCATATTTAATGTAATTGTTCCTGTTATTGGGTGTTTTTCAAAACAAGATATTTGTTTTTGTAAACATTTATGAATGTTGACAGAGAATAACTAATATTATTATTGCTATTGCGATTTTTTATATTCGATATCTGGTTTCTAATTCTTAAATAGTTTCATAAATAATTTATGTTATAAACTTTTTTCTAATTTTGATTCAGTACTGCCAAATCTAGGGTCAAAGTCGAGTGTTGCCATATGGCAACATTGGCCACTCAGAGTACATAACTGTCAACTCAAAACTTTTTATGGCTTTAGCTAAAATGTACATAATATTTGGCATACCACTCATTCCATGCTATTTATAATGGAGACCAAATGTAGAAGATGCGTCCTCTTGCAGCAAAGATCCAATCTATCTACCTAATTTCTAACACTTCATACCAGAACGAGAAATCTCCTAGGAGACGATGGTTAGGTACTACGGACGACGCGAAATGGCTGTACACACATTGATTCGTGGTAAACCTGCGAGGTTTGGTTGCAAAATATAGTCAATGAATACTCAGAAAGGAAATCTGGTTAATTATGATATACGTGTACACCAAGGGAAACCGTAAAATTATTATTATTACGATTACAACAAACACATGAGCGGTTCAGACGGGATGGATGAAACTATAGGATAGCACCGTATCAACATGAGGAATAAACAGCTTCATTGGGCTATCATATCTTTGTTGATAGATGCTGCAGTAAATAACGTTTGACAACTAAATAGAATGCCAGACAGCTCAATTACACAATTAAAATTTAGAAGAGAAATTGTTATGTTATGACGTACTTGAAAATATGGCATTCCATGAAGAAAAACTGGCAGACCTTTATCTTCATTAGGACTTTAGGACTTTAGTTTCCAGTAAAATTTTGCTAAGTATCAACTTTGATAGAATGTATAATTTTATAAAAAAAAAACCTGGCGTTTTATGGGACAATAGCGTTTTATATGGCGTTTATTGGGACATTATTGTCAATAATGAGAGCAAAGTAGATTGTTTTGAGACTTATCACATTGCGAAATTATTTGAATTGTTAATTATAAAATTTTATCTTTAATTTTCTTTGACTTCAATGCCAAATATAGCTCAAATTATATCTTAAATAAAAATATAATTATTTTCCAATAAATGTTTGTTTTTTACTCTGAGTAGCCACAGTTGCCATATGGCAATAGGCCGCCATTGCTAAACCACTGAAGAAAAAATTAAAATTTAATTTTCATTTGACTTATTGGCAGTACTAGTAATAAGTTTTGTATGCATTTTGAAAAACATTGAAAAAAAATAATTCGGTAACTAATGGGTTAAGAGAAAGCAGAGATATAAGGGTGAGAAAAACGGTAAATTGTAAAGATACACTGAATCCTTACTGGAATATGGCCTTGCGCACTGCAGTACGTTAAAAGTAGCCCCTCGATGGCCCCACATTAATTATTTTACCTTCGGCGCACACTTAATATTAAATATATAAAAGCGTGACCCCACAGGGATCGAAACAGATCTAAAACTCATGAGACAGTTTAAATTAGTGGACTATGTTGCTTCCGAGCTCACCCAAAGTAACAGAAGCCTTGTAATCGTTCTGAAGAACGAAGTTCTTTTTAGGTTTGCAACTTGGAAAATTCCACGGCAGAAATCCGTTTCAGACATAATTGTTAGTCTCGTCTTTCGGCCCAATATTTTTGAGAACCAATATCTTAAAAATATTCGTCGGATTTTCATGAAATGTTCATAGAATTAAAAAAAAAAAAAAAAAAAAAAAAATAGGTTTTAGCATTAGGGTTTTTGTTACTGTTTTAGATGCTGGGTTTGATAAAGGTATAAGAACAGGACGACCTTACAACCCTTCTTAAGTTTCTTTATCAGGGCTTCTTTCAGGAAACGAAATGGAGCAATTACTTAAAGCAAGGAACCGCTCCGGTGAAACCGCCGCGTACGCCATCAGTTTCTTCACGGTCTGAACGTAAATGTGGAAAGTGGAAAGGGAAAATAAATGTGGAAAACGTGGATGGGGGAATGGTTCATAGCACATTCAAACTAGTGAACCTAAGTGAGATTTAAGTTTATATTTTTCTTTTACAGTCAAAAGTAAAATAAAAAAATAAAAACTATTATATAATATATAAGTATTGAAAATGTACACAATTCTCTAATCTACTAACCAAAGACCAGTTTAATAACGAAGTCATATTTTAATAGTACATTACACGTCTAGTGCGGAAAGTAACATTTTGCATTCGAGTGTTGCGTTTGCACCCAAGCGAGAGCGAGGGTATAGTAAAACCACACAAGCAAAGCAGAATGCAGTTTTTGCACGAGTTATGCACCATACTTTATCTACGATTGTTGGATATTGTAAAAAAAAAAAAAAAATCGTGTGGTGTCGTGGGACACCCGGTAGGAACGAAGTTCCTTACATTTTTCATAAATTATAAAATGATAAAATCACACTGCTAAGTACGTACATTTAGCTAACTACTTATAAATGGCGGAGTTAATGCAAAATTAAAAGAAAAGTGTTATTTGTATCGTACAATGCAAGCATCATACAATATTTATTTATTGAATATAAGAAAAAAGTTAATCATGATGAGTTAGTTAAAGAATGTTAAGCGGCCCACACACTAACAGTTTAACTGAAGATAATGATCTGATAGTTCACGGAGCTTGGCCACACACTCGTCAGTTTTTCTTAAGATGACGGACTGCAGTCGGAGGTGAACTGTTGGTGTGTGGAGGGTTAAGGCGAGGATCGGATGGAAGGAGAGACGACAGTCCGTGGAGTGTCAGGCCTGTGCCTCAAGGATAAAGTCGCCCTAAACTATCAGTCGGCCTGCAGTCGTGTAGAGTGACTCGTCATTATTTTGTTTATTTCCCTCCGTCGGACTGCAGGCCAAAATCTTATCGCGTTGTTAGAAAATTTTTGACTGACGACACCATAGTTGACTATTAACCAAATTTTAACTCAGCTTTCAAAGGCATGTATCGTCTATATATCCAATATCCATGTCTATAGAAAATAAAAGAGCTGAAGCGTACGCTAATTACATTTTAAATATGGTAATTTAATAATATATAATTCTTTAGTTAAATAATTTATAATGGTTTAATTAATTTATTTATAATTTCTGATAAATTATACATTTTTCATTTATAATTACCTTTTTTTAGATGCTGTTATAACAGAAAATATACAATCATCTGCACTTATTTAGTGGCGCATTTTGGGATTTGTTTTACTAATGAAAGGTAAAACCGCAATCGCAAAATTTTGTTGAAATTTTCTTCGTCCATTCGCAAATAGTTTAATAAATCTTCTCTATGGGAATGCCTCAATTTACGAAACAAAGACATGTGTGAACTAGTGTCTCTTTCTTGGAGCCACTTTTATTTTTCTATACTGGTTCACAATAATTAACCCATAATTTTACAACGCATAACGTTTACTTCTACGCATTCAGAAACAACAGCGCGCGGACTGAAGGTGGAGCAGTTCATGGTCTGTAGTTAAAATCGACAGATATCGGTCTGCAGTTAAAAATCGACAGATACCGGCCGGCAGGCACTTATCGCACAGTGTGTGGCGCATACAGGCACAGATCTGTAGTTGTTTACGATTGCCTGCAGGCGGTGGACGGGTAATGTGTGGTGGTCTGAGATTTTGGCCTTACGTTAATCGTATACGACAACGGCCTGCAGTTAAACTGTAAGTGTGTGGGCCCCTTTAGATTGAAATAAGTGACATTTGACATATATAACAAAAATAAACAAAACAAATCAAGTAACAGGCTTCCTTTATAACACTTTTTCCCGTCTTAACATTTTTGAAGCTCAAGTTTACGCAAGCGTTGCGCATGAACGCTTGGGCGGATAACGTTGTCCAACGAACATAGCCTGGGCATTGGTAAAATAAACATGTGTACCAAATTTACACTAACTCGGTGAACTTTTACTCAAGTTATTGTCATTCGTTGATTTCGTGACGGATTTTGCGTGACGGTGATTTTGTGACAGTGATTTTGGTCGTTTTTTTCGGATTCACTCCCGTGATCCTGAACGTGCCATAAGGAACTTCGTTCCAAAAATTGACTGCCAATTGTGTGACACATAGCTTCCTCACATCCTATCATGTATTTTATTGTTACATTAACATTAACGTTATATTGCTTTATTGTTATATAGTTTATTGTATAAAAACTATTAACCGTTTCTAGCGATCTTTAACACTTAATAGCGGTGTCGCTGATGGTTTTCTAAAAAGTTGTATTTGAAAAAAATGTTTGTCTCATTGAATAGATGAAGTTTGATTTTTTTCCCCGACCGAAAATTCATGTTACGCTTAAACGAATAACGTTGTCCAACGAACTCGTCCTGGGCATTGGAAAAATGAACATGTTTACCAAATTTCATCAAAATTGGTCAACATTTACTCAAGTTATCGTCGCACGTTTCATGATTCGCGGACACACAGACCGACAGACAGACTCGGAACCAAAAATGTTCCCTGAAGTCTGAGGCGGATTTCTGTCTTGGAATTTTTGAAATCGGAGATCTTTTTTGTTCTCAAATGTGAACACAATGCTTCCGTTACCTTCGGTAAGCTCGGAAGCAATAATAAACGTCCTATATGTAAGTTCGTATTTCTCTTGTGATTAAGATGACATTAATTCATTAGTCGTATTTTGTGCCAAATTAATTATTTCGGGAGGCGTATTATTCTCCTCATTTTCGCCATAATCACTTAAATCACTCATTGTTTTTCAACCATCATTTAATTTAATTAAACAAACAGCAAATTTTTGTAAAGTTTGCTAAATGAAAAATAAACTTGCTAATCTATGTTAAGGTGAAAAATTCCTCCATTTTCGGCTCTGGGGCGGAAAAAAAAGAATTACGAACGCGCATGCGCAATGAATACAGCTATGAAAAAAATCACTTTCTATTCTAGAATATCATCTAAACAGAGATACAATGTTTTTATTTCGTATCAATCGAAGATAAAAAATATTAATTATTTTATCTTAACCGGTTTATATAATGTTTTTTCGCAAATATCCTATTATGTCCTCTCATTTATATCTTGTTATACTAACATATGATAAAACAATAAAAAATGTTTTATTTCCACGTGGAATTTTACTCTCTGGTATTCTTCTTTTATTAAGTTCAATTTTTTTTCTAATTAGTCTAATAAAATTGCTATCATGCACAAATTATTATAGCGTTAGATTGTTTTACTATTTTTAATTGTAAGGTATAATAAACGGATGCCCGCTTCAGTATTAACATTATTTCTTTTATGACTGGCTCATAAAAAGAAAAAAAAATGCTTCGAACAAACTAAACTGCCAACTCGTATAATAAAAACAAAACAAACAAAAACAAATCTCTGCAATAGAAACTTCCAGCTCTTCCACACTCGCTAACAAGTGCCGGTGAATGTAAATCAAATAAATAAAAAGAATCAGACGAGTGCGTATGTGCCATATTTATAGTTCACTACTCTTGTACTCTTTATGACTTGTAGGCTTTAAAAACTTTTCTGTATTCAGCGACCATAGTTTTATTTATTTCAGAGATTGTTGAACATTGCTTCAATGAAGTTGTGGGCTAAAATAAATTAATGTAGTAGTTGTTTTCTCTTTAACCGTAAACTTCCAGCACTTTAAAAATAAATAACCGGAGCTAGTTTCCGGTGATAAACTTTTCTATTTCCACTATTTTAGGAGTTAAATGTACGAGCATTTCAAAACAAAATTTCTTTTTTAAAATATGTATTAAAATTTTCGCAACACAACCAATTATTTAAGGCAAATAAATAATTTTTAAAAATTATATTGATTCAAAAACAGTCAATTAGTGTAGCACATACACTAATTATTATATCAGTATTGAAAATGTAGACAATTCTCTAATCTACTAACCAAAGACCAGTTTAATAACTAAGTAATATTTTAATATTACTCGTATATTACGCGTCTAGTGCGGAAAGTAGCATTTTGCATGCGAGTGTGGAGTTTGCATCCCGAGCGACAGCGAGGGTAGTAAAACCACACGAGCAATGCAAAATGCCGTTTTCTCACGAGTTGCGTACAGTACTTTATCTGCGATTGTTGGATGTTAATAATAAATAGAGAGAAAACATTTATTTCCTGTAGGTAAGTTCATATTTCTCTTTAGATAAAGATGTCTTTAATTGTATTTTGTGAGAATTAATTATTTCGGGAGGCGTATTTATTCTCCTCATTTTCGTCATAATCACTTAAATCACTTCTTTTTTTTTTCACTAAAATCTCGATATAAATAGTTACTTTAATTAAACAAACAGCAAATTAGTTTTGTTAAATGTAAACAAACTCACTAATCGTGCGTAAAGGTGAAGAATTCTTATTTTTTACCTCCCTAGGGCGGTAAAGAAGAGGAAATTCTTCAAATTTATGTGACGCGCATGCGTAATGAATACAAGTACGTAAGGAATCACTTTTTACGCATCTAAGCAGGGATACAATGTTTACATTTCGTATCAATTAGATAAATTTTATTACGTCACTCGTAGCATGTATCATAAAAGGAAGTTTTGGCCTACCATGTTCATTAATAATAAATAATTCTACAGAAAAGTGAATATTGTATAAGTATTAGGACTGAAACCCCAATCATATTGGTAATGAGTAATAAAACTATTTTCCTCAAACGTCAAACTGAGAATCTGCACAACAGACTTGAATTTATGGCGTAAAATGATAAATCCAGTAGAGAAAATTCGTCCTTTTTACGAAATGTAGAAAGATACTCAAATAAATAATTTAATTAGGTTTATCTCAAAAGAAGAACATAATTAGAAAACATCTTAATTTGTACACTCTAGTACGGAGTATGAGTCTTGCTTGAAAATTCCAAGTGACTTAATAAATGTGGCCTCGTTGCTTCAGCTCTCTAGATTTCGTGGCACAGCCAGGATTTCCTTCCAGAATTTAATTAGTTGCCCTCCGTTCTCTCCTCACTTTCTAACGGAATCCCAGTCTGTTTGAGTCTCCCACCCCCCCCCCCCTTTTTTCAGTAAAGAAAAAAGCTTTCAATTTTTGATACAGCAAAACTAAGCAAATCTAATAAAGTGTAGTACCCTATTTTGGTGGATGAAATATAGGGAAGATCTATTTGTCTCTGTCAGAGCTTCCCTTTCGTCATATCGGGGAAATGTTTTCACTTTTTATTCTCTAATTATTTCTCACAAAACCTTATTGATTAATTTATCTTCCAATTTTACCATTGGATACTCCATATTTAAAGGCACTTCGAAAGCTTGGAATGGGGAAGTTTATTCTTCGTCTAATCGATCATCGTTACCGATTAAACGAGAAATCTCTTTTTAAAAGTATATCCTCTGATGAAATATGATCTTGCTTAGAGATCAGATATATATATATAGATGACAGACTAATCGAAGGAAGGTTTTTTTATCTTGAACAGAGAAGGTTTTAAAACTAAAACTTCAACAAATAACAATGTAATGAATAAGATATTCACCTCAATTTACAGAATTAATTAATTAA
This sequence comes from Gerris buenoi, assembly GCA_001010745.2. NCBI lineage: Eukaryota > Metazoa > Arthropoda > Insecta > Hemiptera > Gerridae > Gerris > Gerris buenoi. Next base: position 636,945 of record KZ651203.1, read on the forward strand.
ATTTGTTCAACCCATTTGATAATTTAGAAAATTTACAGTTTTTTATGGCCTCTTGAATTAACAAAATATTAGTTTTTAAACAATGTCGTTTGTATTAATTTATTGTATTTGACGCCAAAGAATAAACTACGGAAATTCTGAATTAATATTATAATAAATCATCCCTATGAATTATATTTTTAAAATAAAAGCAAAATATTTTTAGCCTCTTATTCATAACTAAGTCTCAGAAACTGTTGGCGCTAGAATCGCCAAACCTGGCAGTGTTTTGAGAGAAATGTTTATAACATATGGACATTGCTATTCCTTTAGAACCATAGTGACTACGAATAAAACAGATTTCCGTTTCAGACATAAGGCATCAGGGAACATTTATTGTCAACATATCCTAAAAATACTTCACAATATTTTAGTATTACTTCCTGTTAACGCCTCGAGTCATAGGATAAAGATTTTATAAGTAATTAAAACTTTTACTAAGTGAGTCTGAGAATTATCAGTACAGATTTATTTATTTATTTATTTATTTTTTTTGCTTCCAAGCTTACCCCAGGTAACTTAAACAATGTGGTCTTTCTCAATAACGAAAATACTCTGATTGCATAAATTCCAAGACAGAAATCCGTTTCAGACATCAGGGAAATTCTTAATTCCATGTCGGTCGGTCACTCAATTTTTTGCGAACCAAAAACTACTCGTCCGGCTTTAATGAAATTTGGTGGTAGGTCATACTTAGCTCATAGTTGGCCCCATAGGGGAGGGAGCCAAGTGCCACACTAATAGTCAGACTATTTTTAAACATAATCTAAAAGTGTTCACTAGGTGGTTATTTTAATTAATTAATTATTTTTATTAATTATTTTAATTATACAAATTTAATTAATATAAATTTAATGAAAAATAATTAACATTTAACATTAATTAACATTTTAATTAATAAAAATCATCCGTATCGTGTTTGTTTAGTTTTAAGGTGATAGCGCCCCCAAATAGAGCCAAAAGTGTTTAAATTAATACTCAATATTGACTCGGGGTATAAGACTTTTCTGAACCTTCATGCCAAATTTTATTAAAATCGGCCCTGCTATTCAGGCTTCACGCGTCATCACAGACTGCCATTTTTGAAAAAAAAAAAAAAAAAATTTGGAGTCAAGGGGAGAAGGGGAAACGTATCAATCTACGGATATGAGAAAGTACAAGAAAAGGAAAGTATACGAAAAGGAAGAATAACAATTTTAAAAAATCGCCCTTTGACGATAATAAGACGCTTATTAATGTTCGTAAGCTTTCACGGTTACAATTATTATGAAGTTCTAGGTCTTCCGGTGGTGTCCGCATCTCGAAGGGTGTACGTCCCGACGTTTCGCTCCTACTGCTAGAAGCATCTTCAGGGGAGTTCATGGTGTCCAAGGTTCAAGAAAAGTTTGTTGCAAGTTCACAACTGTCTTAAACCTAGGACATCATCAACGCCTAAAGATGCTTCTAGCAGTAGGAGCGAAACGTCGGAACGTACACCCTTCGAGACGCGGTCACCACCGGAAGACCCTAGAACTTAAAGACGCTTATCGTCTTCTACTATCCTCTTTCATCACGATATGTGTTGCCAACAAATATTACAACTACTTCTAAAATGTTTACACTCCAACAAAATAAGTAATTATAACATATACATACTGGTATTTTGGAAATTTGGAAGGTGTCAACTTAGAAAAAACCATCTTGTGGATTTAGGATTTAGTAGATTTTTAGAAAAACAGCTCTTTAAAAACACTTAATGCAAGACGAAATTTCTATTTTTTCTTGAAATTAAATAAAAAAGGTCAGAAATATTTTCTCATATACATGATTATTAGTATATAGTTATGATGGGTAGAACTACAGTTTACGGTGCCCCTACTAGATCTCGCAAATCGGTACTATTGATTGTATTAATGACGATATATTTCGATATATCCAAATAACGCGTGATTTGAGTAATTTTACAAATTAAACAAAAATGTGTTTAACTTGGTGCGTAGGCTTCCGCGGGTAGACTCGTAATAAACAGCTTGGTTTTCCGGTGGAAACCGCGTCTCGGGGGGGGGAACGTCGGACTTCACCCTCTTTGAGACGCGGATTCCACCGGAAAACCAAGCTGTTTATTAAAAATGTGTTTTTTGTGTTTGAATTAAATTTTGTTAATCTTAATTTTTTCCCCCTAGAATTTTTTATCGCCGCTCCGCAACGCTTCGCGGTGCTCCCCACTCATTTTCTGAGGAAAAACAATCCTCCTGCATATAGACCCGGTAGAGTTCCAACTCGAAATTACGGACAAGATATATCGATATATTAAGTCTTGAAAAAGGTCGACAGTGTGATAACGTGTTTTCAGAAGGGGCACCGTACACTGTAGTTCAGCCGTTATGATGAATTTAAATTCCAAAAAATCAACCAGAAACTTAATTTATATTAACCATTTACGACACTAACAATTTTGAGAAGCATATTTTATTTAAAGAACGTTTATTTATAAAATATTTAATAAAGTTAAGTTTTTATTATATTTTCTGATTTTCTCAATACTTCCAGGAAATTAATACCATGCCACTTAATCTCCGGCATTTATATTATCAAGTAATTAACGTTCAAAATACATAGACATTTTTAACTTTTCGCATTCCTAAAATTAATAAATAATAAAGGAGGTTATTAATAAAGGAGATTAATTAACATTTAATAATAATCGTGCAAGCAAGTAATATTTGGAGGAAGGGGGAAAAATCGATATTATCATTCGATATAAAAGCAAAAAAAAAAAAAAATTAAATATGGAATGTTTATCAATCAGGAGATAATCTGGGTTGGAATATAGATACTTAGAGAACAGATCCCAGCCTCTGTAATATCCTCGTCCCTAACGTGGAATTTGGTCCCTCCTGCCCAGTTACTACCCTCTTCCCTTATTTCTGCAAAGTTAATTAAAGTATAAAAAGCATCCTATGCTCCTTTCCTTAGGGTATAATATTAAATACTCTTAGGTCAAAGAGAATTTTAATATAACCTTTATCCAAGCACTCTCTTCAGCGTAAATAGTCTCAGTCACTTTAATAATTTTAACAAAGTAAACTATCATCAAGTTGGTTAAGTTCGAAGAGACCTTATTAAAAACTAAAGAATCTCTCTTGGACAAAATCCTGATCTAAAATTCAAAATTTGAAATTCAAGCTATGTTAAAATTATTCATTAATCAGAGCATTAATAGAGAGATAGATGCCATCTTAATGGATTCAATGAACTGTCGACGGGGTGAGACAGTTTATTTAAATTTATTGAAATTCTTATAAGAAAAGAAAAAAGGAACGTAAGACTTTGAATTGTTACTGGACATCAGGGTATTGTTGTAGAGAACTCGTATAAGTCTTAGTGGACATGGAATTTGATGCTCTATTTTTTTTTTTTTTTTATTTTTTTTTATTTTTTTTTTATTTTTTTTTTTTTTTGCAAGGTTATTTATCATGGGAGCCATAGTTTTTTAATAATTTTAAGAAAGAAAGCCAAGGAACAATGATTTTTAATGTTTTTATATTAAGGAACGTTGTCCTAGCTAGACGATGAGCAACAGTCGCCCAGTGACTATTGTGTTCAGCGTCATATCGTCACATTTTCTATTAGATCCTGAAAGTATGCAGTCTCCATTGGACCATTCTATATATATAATATATAAAGACGCAGTAAATAATTTTATCTTAACTAGAATGGTGTTTGGAAAGCACTTGATCCCGAGGGAACCAGTAAATTACAAGAATGATAGTAGTTTAATATGGATCATCACGGCCTCATAAGTGCATGATATACGGGCCGAAAATGCGGAGCGATTATTAGTCAGGAGAGTGTTATTATACGCCTTATATGAAAGGATGGAATCAAGTATTTAGAAGGAAGAAGAGGAGAGGGGTTATTTTGGTTAAGGGGATGCAGGATTTGCAGGGGGAGGTATTAATTAGGGCTGGGACGAAGGGGGATGGGGGAACAGAGCCCCTACTGTCTCGGTGTTTGTGTAGCGCAGTGTTCCTTGTTCCCCCAGTGGGACCCGTGCCAGCTGACGCCAAGTCCTCAGGATTTATCGAACCCGGTTATACGGAGTGCAGGAGAGCACTTGGAAGGGATTACTCCGGTACAGCGATATGTCGGTCCAGATTTATTATTAACTGGGATTTCTGGGAGGGAGTCTAATGGAAGTGAAAGGATCGGATAGAAGCAAAGTATCCCAAATGGAAGTGGAAATAGGCAACATCCTGCGGCTCTAGTCCCCAAGGAATCCTAATGAAATATATTCAGGTAACTGCATTTCAAGTGGAATAAGAGTTCTACATACATAAATTCACCCTTGCTTGATAAGAGAAACTTGCTTTAAACCAAGGGATTCTTGCAAATAGAATAAGCAAGTTTTGAACAATTTCCATTGAATGTACTTAGATTACAAGAGACAACACGTCACTCATTTTATAACTACAAAACAATTTTAGTAAGATAAAAAATACATGTGGTGTCGAGGGACACCCAGTAGGAACGAAGTTCCTTACATTTTCCATTAAATATAAATTATAAAATCACACTGCTAAAGACATATACATTGCTAACTACTACTTATTTTCGATATTTACAAAATATGGTGACACTTTTGACATATAACAAATATAAACAAAACAAGTCAAGTAACTGGGTTCCACAATAACATTTTTCCCCGTCTTTTAGAAGCTTATGTTTACGCGAGCGTTGCGCGTGAACGCTTGGGCGGATAACGTTTTCCAACGAACTCAGCCTGGGCATTGGTAAAAGGAACATGTGTACCAAATTTCAACTAACTCGGTGATCTTTTACTCAAGTTATCGTCATCGGTAGATTTCGTGACGGATTTTGCGTGACGGTGATTTTGTAACGGTGATTTTGGTCGTTTTTTTTGGATTCACTCCCGGGCTCCAGAACGTGCTATTAGGAACTTCGTTCCAAATATTAATTAGAACAGAAACTAAAAGATACCAAATGGAAGTGCAATAGCTATATAGCAATCTCAATCTCTATAACATTACAAGGGAAGAGACAAGTCAAGGCACAAGTTACTCTTGGCTGATAAATAAATAATCATTATAGTTAAAGATATAAAAAAACAGCCTACCAATGATTGAGCCACGCATAACTACCTCACATCTTATTATTGGACGAATGGACACTTACGTAACATTGTGTATGTGCAGTGGCGTACATAACGGGAGTGCAGGCGGGGCACCGCCCCACCACTTTTAGCGGGGGGGGGGGCATCAAAACTCTTCTCGGCTCCTCCACGTTTTTTAATTTATTTATTTATTTTATTTTTACAGGGTGAACCGCGATAAAATTTCAAAACGGAAATTGCGGATTTTATGGGTCAAATGCAACAAAAAATATAGTCCTAGAAATATCGAGTTATATCTTTTTTTCAAGTTTTTTACGGAACTTTTCAGAAAATCCTACCATTTCAAAAACTAAATGAGATAGAGACATAAGGCAAAGGAACAATTTTAAAGAGCACAACAAAACTTTCAGAATCACTCATTTATTTATAATTTATCAGCTGCTAAGCATCTTTTAAGATGCTTAAGTTACTTTTCATAAGCTTTCAAATGGTATAAATTAACTTTAAGATCAACGGACTAATTTTAGAATTATGGTGGGTCGAATGTTACCAGACGTGAAATTTTTAGGTCAAGATCACAACCAACTCTTGTACAAATGCAAAAAAGGTTTCCCCGAACGAAACCACAATACTTGGGGTACTAATAGGAAATTTAACACTGAACAAAAAAGAACCTATATAAACATGGATCCGTAACAGCTTCGTTTTTGAGATATTTACAAAAAACATAATTGTTGGACGTTCATCCTTACAATTCTCCAATACTCTTCTTCTGACCATAAAATACTTAAAAGAAACCTGAATAGAGAAAAGAATTTTTCGTTGACTGATCCTAGCTCTGAACAACATATAACATTTGATATTTAGGGAAATTTCTAAATTCTTCGTCCCTGACACTTTATTAGTCAATTCATTAAGGTGATCTCCAACAACGCTCAATTTTTAGCTCTTTTGGTTTAGAGAGCTACAATTAGAGTAATTTGCCTCTACTACAAGATTTGCATTAGGGAGTATAATGGCACAAAGCGTAGTATTTGAGAATTGTAAGGATAAAACATCATCAAAAGTGATGTTTTAAAATGTTATTTGTGAATATCTCAAAAACTAAGCTGTACCGGATCCATGTTTATGGGTACATTTTTGTTCAGCGTCAAATGTCCTTTAAGTACCCCAAGTATTGTGGTTTCGGTCAGGGAAACCATTTTTTTGCATTTGTACAAGAGTTGGTTCTGATCTTGACCGAAAAATGTCACGTCTTGTAACATTCGACCCACCATAATTCATAATTCAATCAAATAAACAGGTCAAGTGTGTGCTAGCCAGCACACAGCGAGGGGAAAAAAAAAGAAGATGGTGAAAAAAAAGAAAACTTTAAAGGGGGAGGGGGCATAAAATATAGGGGGCATCACTAGGTTAGATTGCCCCACCAAGATAAAATACTTGTGTACGCCACTGGTATGTGTAGAACATTGGCCCTAGAATAATAATAATAATAATAAGATCTTATTAATAATAATAATGATAAGATTTAGAAAACAAAGGGAAAATGTTAAGTGTTACAAATAAATTATTTTATTTGAAACTATTTTATCTCAAATACAAATGGGGAATGTATTTTAATTAGCTCAATAATGCATTTTTAACTTTATTAATGAGGCAGGGACTGAAAATATAAGTTTACTGTTATATTGTATTGTAATTACTATACTTTGTAAAAAGAAAGAATTTCAAATGGCATATTTCTTGACCTCCCAAGAGAAGAAAAAAAAATATTGACTCTGTTTTACTCAACTAGTAGTTCAGTTAAAATCATTATAATCTTAATTATACTATGTGAATAATCTAGCGTTGTTATACTTATCGATAATATACCCGTGATATATTAAAGGTACAAGGTTTAAACTATCACTATTTCAAGCCAGGTATTTCGTGACAGGCTATTGTTTTCTAAAATTGGAATGGGGTTATAAATATTTATACAATAAATTATGTATATAACCAAATCTCTACCGAATGGTATCTGATAATATTCCCTTAGCTATTTGAATGGAGAACCAACGAACTGAGAATCTACTTAAACAGCTATTAAAAACCATAATAAATTTAAAATAGACTATATAAAATAATAAATTGTTATACATATTCTTGGAATAACATTTCTATAAAACTAAATCAGTTATATTCATTCGGGAAGAGAGTAAACTATGACAAGATGTCACTGGTATTCATGATATTAATGTCTGTGACAATTAGTGAGAGCATTAGACCACTGTGCGTGTGACATTTCCTTGGCTTATAGCTGGTCATATATTATCTCTGACAACGAGACAAGCTCATGCCTCAATGTTTTTCTTGTCCCTAAAGAGCTGAGCGACAACGCCAGACTAGATTACAAAGACTCTAACACACAGATGAGATCCATACACTCGGCTTTCTTAAACAGCTGCACAATATTTAATTATAAATATCTATGTATAGATTAGTTAGAAAAAAGTTTATATTATGATTTTTGTTTTATTTATTTAATAACGGCGACGTTTAAAAATGAAACAAGTTGTGTCATTAAATTAAGTGTAACCAAAAAGTTATTATACTTGACACTTTCTACTAATTTTTTTTCCTCCAATGAATTCTTATTTAATATTTTACATCTATTTAGTTTTAAGATAAACATTTAAACGCTTTTTTATTTTTTTAATATAATAGGGGAATTATATTATGAACAAAAATATTTCAAGACGCAAATGATTAGCTTTGTCCTAATTAATTTTCCCGAATGCCAGAAAAAAAAGCTTTTCGATACATCATTTGTCCACAAGAATAGCTCTAAATTAGTGTACTGTTCGTTGCACTATTTATCCAGTATGAACAGTAAAATGAACCGGAAAAATCATAAATGATTCCATCTTGCAGTGTAGCACATTCATAGTAGAAATAGACTATCAATTATCCTTGTTTGTAAAATCATGAATAGAATTAGAGAAAAAAAATATCATAAAATGTAAGGAATTTATAAATGGCAATGGTGAATTAAATACTTATTAATTTAAAACGAAATCAACAAATACTGCTCCAATTCTAACACTATCATTTTTTTTTTTTTTTTTTTTTTTTTTTTTAAATAGTTTATTTAAGTAGAAAAGTAAATTAATCACATCCAAGCAAAATCATTCAAAGGTGAAGAATGAGGACTACTGTAATACAGGTAAAAACTAAGTTGTTCTAAGTTTTCTCTGACCGATTTATTTATCAAGTGAAAAATTTATATCTTGGAGTAATAGTCAATTTTTCAAGGTTGTCTTGGAGCTTTATAAACAAAAGAATATACAAATTGTAAGTTGCTACCGCAAGTTCGTAAGTTATGAAATGAGGATATCCCTACCGTCGATGATGACCTAATGAAGATGTAGCATCTTCATTCTCTCATGTAGACTCGATGAGTGTGTTGAGTGCTACGAGAGACTTCGACTCTGCTGCTAATGGCGTTTAGCCGAAACCGGTCCAGTGATCTCCAGATCAATTAGGTAAGTATCGACGGTAGGGATATCCTCATTTCATAAAAGAATATACATTGAAAGCTGAGAAAGTAATTTAACTGAAATGCATTGAAGATGCCAAGTTAAATTAATGAACAAATAAGTTATTGGGTGGAGTAGAAGATGTTGGGGCACAAGTTGGAGGAAGGCGCTACGGGGGCCCTGGTGGCTGCCTGGGTCGGAAAAAAAATAAGGGCGTACCAGGCAGTTATAAGGTAAACCGAGGAGAAGACACTGTAGGTATTTCGACCCCGACGCCCAATGGGGGGCGTCACTAAAATTCAAAAACCGAACAAAGTTTCAAATTTTAGGCGCCACCCACGTTTAGGTGCGTCTGGGTTAAAATTCCTACAGTCTCTTCTCGTCCCAGTTTACCTTACAATTATATTAACACTGGGGGCCCGGTACGGCCATTTTTTTTCCGACCCGGGCAGCCACCAGGGCCTCCCGTAGCGCCTTCCTCCAACTTGTGCCCCAACATCTTCTGCTTCACCGTGATATACATTTTTATTTCATCAAAGCTACTTTGTATTTTTTTACCATGTTTTCCTTTGTAATTCAATTATACATGATTGGTTTTTCCTTTTCAGTTCATGTAAAAAATTTAATTTGTGTGTCACTGAAGATGCTCAGGTTCCCTGGGCGAAAGCTTTGATGAGACAAAAATATTTATCACTCGACGAACTTTTATTTCAAATATACTTCCAGCCTACTCAAATAGTTTATATTCCTCAGGTTAGTCCCGCAAAATGAGCAAGTTTTAAACTTTATAAATACTTAATTTAACAACGAGATATGTTTTCTGTACTTGTGACCACTTTAAATCCAGTGAAGATCAAGAATTCTATACTTTATCTAAAGGGAGATTTGGTAACATTTTAATAGAAATTAATGTACTAGTTAAAATATATGTATCTAATACCAATTCCAATACTAAGTTAATCTTTATCAATTCACTCAAATCATTCATGAGTGGCGACTATACTTTCTGTGGTAAAAGAGTTAAGGACAGTATAAAGAGACAGATCTGGAAATGAAGTAGTTTAGTACAGAACAAAGTACCTTTATAAGGACAAAAACGTTAAAACTCTTTAACCCCAAAGGCAGAGAGAAGTAAACAAAGAAGAAGTCTATTGAAACCAAAAGGGAGTTTACAGTGAAGATCAAAGCGACCACATACTCTCATTAGTGGGTTTGGAATGGAAGTTAGGATCCCCTGCCTTGGCAGGCATATCATGGAAACTAAAGCCGCCGTATGTGGATCCTTGTCCTCCCAACCTGGCAAACAAGGCTTAATCACTCACCTTCTCGTGTGGTGATACAACCACAGGTAAATATATCAAGCCCCGCATCTCTCTAGCCTTAGGCTTTCCTTATCTCCCCTCATCACTAGATAATTATACATGTGAAATTGGAAAACATAGGCTAAACATCCCCAATGAGAACCACAGCAAATCCGAAGCCAAGAAACTTTAAATTTAAATACATTGCTTGATTAAATAGGAATAGGAAAGCAATTATTACATTGTATACTCAGTAATTAAAAACTTATTATTATTACGCCTCTAGCGTAGTGCAAAGTCATTTAATAGGTTCCAACTGGTTTTGAAAACCATCAGATCTATAAGAAACCGGTATAAAATAGAAGTGTTAATTGTAATTTTAACCTCGTGATCATTTATCTCCTCAGCACTTTCAATAGCACTAACAAATAATTTTCATTTTAGCTCAATATTATTTTTTTTTTTAATTTAGTTTTTAAGTTCAATATGTTTTTATTGTCAACTCCCTTTTACGACTTATCCAAGAATCATTTGTTTGTATGCTGTATGAGGCCTTTATTTAAAGAATAATTCAAATGAGAAAAGAGAAAAAATAAATATATTTATTAAATAAAGATTCTACTGATTGGAGTAAGTCAGTGGTATAATTTAAACTCTTACTCAAAAAATGTATATGTGCATAATATCATATTTGAAATATAAGTAAAATTAAACTAGGTAGCATTCCTTAACTATGTGCGTAGGCTTTTGTGGGTCATTTAGTATACAAACGTCATAGTTCGTCCATTAAATCTGCTTCACAATAAGTCTAATTTTTCGCTTCCATTACTGAAGAATCTTCAGGGGTGTTGTGCGTAAAAGGACTTCATGTCAATATTGCGCTTTTATGGAACGTAGATTGTGCTAGGATTTCCCGGGGATTTCCTTAGTCCGGATAATCCGTGATCTTCACTGATCATACATGTTTTTCTAGGCGGGATACATCAGTTCGATTTGTCTGACGAGCCGCAACTACGATTTGATAGGCACCGCATGAGATTGAGGAAGAGGCCATCATTCGGCAGTTTCAGAAGGCCTTTCGCACTGGAGGTCAGGTGGGCGTTGAAGATGGCCGTGTTTTCGAAGAATCCTTCTTAAATTTATATCAGATAAGCCTTCCGTTAGTCTTCCGGTTTTTTCTGCTTGTGTTCAGCAGTGTTCCAACCCCTCAGCATTTTATCGTAAAAATGAGACATTCATCAGGTAGCGATCAGTTAAGATGTAGGTATTAGATATTTAAAAATATGTTGAAAGTATGAAACTATGGTAAATAATAGAGAACGCGGTTTATTAAATGCAAAGGAGGTTTACAACACTTAAACTATAAAGGTAAATAAAAATAAACAACGACATTAGACTTCAAGGTAGATTTCTATATGAATGTATTTGGCAGAGTTAACTCTACAGAATGTGCACGAATATCCTCTCTAAAGTTATAAAAACATAAAGAAAGAAACCTTCAGGTGGATTTCAATGTGGACCTTCATATAAGTGGAATAGTAAACTCCCTAGAATATACAAAAAGTAACCCTCTAACTCTATTTCGTTCCAAGGGGAAAACGCCTATTTGCATGGATCTACTGTGAAGGCATTCGTCTACTCCGCCAATTCTATTTTATTTATTTACTAAAAAATCATAAAAGTTTCACACTCGTACACTTAACAAAATGTGACGTGATTATCGAAAACGGAAATGTATACATTCTATGCTTAAAAATTATAAACTGCAATAATAAGCAAACCTGGAAATTTGAAATTTACTCTACGTTACGACTTATTTCGGTATTACATATTAGTATCTATATTGATCTAGATAAACTATACCGTGTTGAATTTTTTTTATCACTGTTACTTTCAGCAAATAGTATACTTACATTGTCGCATAATTTGCCTTATATCACCATAGGCGTTGATAAAGAAATTATAAAATGTCATCTCAAAAATGAACTGTAAGTAAGTTCAATGAATGCACTGTAAAATTATATAATACAAAGTATTATTATCGTATAACACAGATATATTATATTGTAATAATAAGATTCACTCAGTCAAAGGTAAATCAATTTATTAAGTAGAATAAAGCGATATTCAAAAAATGGAAGTACCCAAAATATTATTATAATAAATTGACAAAGAAGAGAAGAAGAAAGAAAGAAAAAAAAAAGGTATTCCTCCGCAAGGAATTGACCCGCCGGTTCCCTGCGTTCTTATAGGCAATTTACTAGCCAAGATAGTAAGTATAGGTTATGTGCATGCGCCAATATTGCCGCTTAATTTTGTAAGTCATAATGTGGTTTTTCATGCATTTATTACGGAATGAACTTTTGTACATTTTCATCTCATCTATACTTTTTTTGTATAATAAGTAATCAAATTATAACCATCCTAAAGAACCAAGAAATACATTAGTGAGTGTTATATAAATATAATAAGAACTTGGTTTTCTGGGGAGGAAAAAAGCGTCACGAAGGGTTTGAAATCTGTTATTATCACAACTGGAAGCATTTCAAGGGTGATATGCATCGTGATATTAACTGGAAACACCAAAAAAGATATACTGATGACCGAAGACAAGGATGGCGTAATTAAACGGGTTTTCTGAAACGTAGATTGTACCTGGATTTCCGAGATTTCCTTTACTTGGACGGAAGACCTACGGAAGGCACATCTCTCATACATCAAAGGGACGACGAATAAGATAGGCAGAATTCTCTGAAAAACACCGCATCGGGACCACTTCAGTGGCCTCCGACAGATCAAATCGACCGAAAGATTACCACTTTCTCAAAAAGAAAATAGGTGCATGAAATTAATGAAAAATGAGAGGAGTTCGGCGAGTTTCGCCGTCTGTGCTGAAAATTGAGTTAATTTATTTGTTGTTTTATTGCAATATCGCTTGGGGAAGCATCACCAATACTACTTTACCAGTAACCACATTTTAGAAAGCAATATTCACAATAATCTTAAAAAGGCCATGTCGTTACCCCTTTGAAATTTGTTTTAAAGGTAAGAAAGTACATAGTTTTATTGCAAAAAAAAAGGGTAAAAATCGATAAACAATAATTATTTAATACATTTAAAAACACTCTAGCGTTCCTGTATCACATACAGTTTTCGAATATCAGAAGAAAAATTTGAGAAGTTACGCACTCTTCTATGACCTAAAATATCGAAACTGAGAAATCAAAAAAATAGTCCGGGTGACGCATAGCATACAGAAAAAGCAACTAATCGATCAATCAATTGATGATTCAATTCATCGGTCATGTTACTTCTAATGCTCCGCGAACTCTGTTGAAAAGACAACTTCATATTTGTCCGCCGTAGACAGTCGCCTTCTGTTAGAGCAGTTTAATACAATATTACAGACCATAGAGTCCGCTGCGGACAATAATCTGCCCACCATAGACTGGACCTGTCTGCGGTGCACTGGATCTGTCCGCCGCGGGCAGCCACCTTCTGTTTGACCAGTTTAATGCAATATTACAGTCCTCAGAGACCAGACAAAGGACTTGTCTGTCGCGGATAGTTCGCTTCCTGTTTGACCGGGCCTATAGTGTCATTAAAGCCTGCATATCCACAGGAAATTGTTTGGACGTGTTTTGGCTCTTAACAACATCTGTGCAGAACATAAAATTCGAATATATCACAATAATTTCTCTATATATGTGCTTTGAATGTGATAGAGTAAACATAGAAAACATTCAAGCGAATCAAATATCGTTGATTTTACTTTAACTTGGATGTATGATGATAGCATGGAAAATGAGTTAAAGCTATTACAGAAATAAATTGTTGAGAGTACTCGAGTGGAGAGCGTTATTTGCTAGATCAAAAAACCTGTCACCCATTAAAACGACAACGAGGCAAAAACCCTTTCTAGACAAAGCTAAAACAATATTGGCTTTGAAAATCAAAAGCTTTACTGTAGTTGATATGCATTCCCTGCTGGACTCAATATAGCGGCGACAACTAATATATTAACTTTCTATTACCTTTCGTGAATATGCAATTGTCAAACGACGAACAAAAACAATAAGTAGAATTGTGAAGCTTTTTATTGCTCTGTCCGATTAATAGAAATTATAGTTTTTCCTGTTTAAACAACCAAATTTTAAACTCCAATATAAGAGAATGCATGTAAATGATAGTATAATTGTTTAGAGTACTCCATAATATAATTAATTCAAACAAAAGATATATATATTTATATTAGCTGGATACCAAACCCGTGTTTCGCATCAAACTTTTATTACAAAGGAGATACATTTAATTTTACATTATAAAAATAAATAAATAATAAATATACGTACTAAAATATTCATAACTTCGATTCTAATACTCCAATTAACTTAAAAACATCACAAAAAAAACTCACCAATACACATATAACCGCAAAAAATAACTTATATATACCACTTTTTACTATTTTAAATAAAAGTAATACGGAGGTCGATGTGACTCATGCCGCAGATTCAGCATATAGAAGGAAGTACCTACTAAAAAAATATCCCTTGCAATTGAACCAAACTGTTTTCTCAATTAAAAAACCTTTTCCCTGTTTTTCCATTTCACCCCCTCTTAAATGAAAATATGGAAAAAGTATGATTAAAATCAATAATTACTGTACTCTTAAAGAACTTTTTATCGTGAAGGGTATACAGTATACATATATTACTTTAACTTTTGTACCCCGTATCCTTGTGTGCCAGAATTTAAATTTAGATATTTCTTGTAGACAGAGACCTTCCTCTTGTTTTGAAGTTATAAAAAAGAAGGGGAAGAAGAAATTTACCAAAGAAAAGAAGGAAATAATACAATTTTTTAATGTGGTAGCCTGAAGAAGCCTAGAAGTTAAGAGTGAAAAATACCAAATAATGAAAGAAGTTAAGTTATTTTATACTAATTGAATATCCCCCCAAAACAATAATAAAAAAAAAGATTTGTTTTTCTTTTTATTGACTAACACAAGAACATAGATTAAATGTTATTAGTGTCACTGCTACTTTGTTAATGTTTTTTGGACGGTGAATTATAAGGTAAAACACATGCGTTTTAGTAAAAATTAGTAACCTCTAATTTTTTCGAGTGGAAAATAAACAAGCTTCATAATATCCATTTGTAAGAAACCTAAAACTAACATGTTCTATAAGTTATTGGTAACATTTACGTGGTTCTGATAAATCGTTTAGAAGCAAAAGAGTTAAGTAACAAAATATAAAAGAAGGGATTCAAAGTTAAATATAATAATTTTAACAATTGGTCATTATAAAGGAACTCATTATAACCAACTAACTTTGACAAGGACAACATTATTTTCGTTCTTTGAGATATATTCTCCATTGGTATTACACACAATTTTGGTAGTTTCTAATCACCAGAATCAACTAGATTTGCACTAACATATTCCTCGTAGTAAAAATACAAACTCAGGAAAAGAAATGTTAACGATATATTGGAAACCTCGTTACGGATAGCGAACTTCAAGATAGTAGTAGTAACTATCTCAGCAATGAACTGAGCAAGAAGATTTTTTATCTAAAATTGGAGCAAGTCTCACCCAATTCAGTTTTTTTTTTTTTTTTTTTTTTTTTTAAATATAAATAATATTTCTTTCAACTTTCGAAATATATTATAGACTTGCTTTACGGCAATATCATATCAATAGTGATATGATAATTAGTTTATAGGATTTTAGTGGGTCGTTGAAAAAATAAACAAACCACATTAGTTTATAGGTTTATTCGGTTGAAGTTTGGAACATTTTCTATAATCAATAAAATTCTATAATCTCTGGTTCAGAGGAGTCTGATTACATCAAAGTAACTCGTTGGGATCTAGCTATATTGATTAGTTTTAATTTTTCTTATACATTTAAATATTATGCATACTTGTAAATCTAGGCTAAGTATTATCAATTAATCATTTAGTTTTTGGTCTGCGTAAAGTTAGTTTGTAAACCAACATTTTACGGATCCTAACATAGCGTGAATCGTTATCGGTTTTGAAGAAATCACAATCATATAAATAAAAACTTGCAAAATTAATTTTACTTAAAGATATAAGAACTGGGATGAGATTAATGTACAAAAAAGCATTAAATAAATTATTGAATATTTAAAATCTCTAGAGATTAAGATTTAATACATTTAGATTACAATAGCTACTTTATTGAGCTAAATATAAAGTGGTTTATTAGGATGAAGTTCCAACATTCAATAACATCGCTAATAAAAAAAAAAAAAATTCAAGCGAAGGGGAAAGAAAATTGAGAAAATTAGTACGAAATAACATCAATATTTGAGAGCTACTACAAGTTTACAAACATCTCTACTCGGGCGTTCCAGCTGAGTGATATTAAGACCCAGGTGGTTGGCTTAATATAAAAGTTAAGAACTGCGCGGAGCCTTGCAGATCCAGTTCATCTCGTAGAAAACCTCTTTTCTCGGCCTCTACGAGTGGTATAATGGTTGGAAAAGTGACTTTTCCTCGAGATCGACTCCTGTACTTTTCTAGAAGAGAGAAAAGTCTAAAAACGGAACAAAGTGGCTTCCATTAGGCATATTGAACTCTCCTCTTGGAGCCTACTTCTAACTGCCTCCATTTTCCTTACAACTCATACTTACTGGGACTTTACACTGGAATACACTCCAACACAACTTCAACAAGACAATGAAGTTTTTCTGCATCGAGCCAGCTTTGCTTGTTTCTTTCCAACTTAAACCAGTAGAAATGAAGACCAGGTATATATTACACTTCTTACATCAAATAATATATTTATAAATATTTCCTTTATTAGGCATTAGCCTTGTTTACAAACATAAAATTACAGCACTAACAAAACTGTGCTGTAAAATTTTACTTTCGTTGGAGATTATTACATTTTGATTTGTATTTAAATAGTCTACATTTTAGATTTTTTAATCAAAATTGTCAAAGCATTTTAAGAACCAAAAGAAACCATAATAAAACGTTTTATTCTGACTTTACATATATACAGGGTGACTGGCGTTATATGAGAAAAAATGAAATAGGTTGTTCTACGTCTTATGGGCTACCAAAAACGCTGTATGAACTATGGGTCAAATCTTAACCGTTTTCCCGCAAGGTCAAATTTTATGATTTTTTTAAGTTCTCATACTTTTTCTTATAAAAACACTTATTGCTCCAAAAGTAAAAAAGCTAGAACTAAATGTTTAGTTCTAGCTGACCAAATAGCTTTATTCTAGCTGACCAAATTTCCTACAAATGAAGTGTAATTTGCATTTTCATGCCCTCAACTTACATGACAAACAATGTATACACAGTTTATATTTAAGAATAAAATTAAAAAATCAATTGCTTTGCGGTTCTATAACTTGGTAAAGAACCTAGCTTAAACTTTTCGGACTTCAGGAAAAACTCTCTGAAAGTAAAAAATAAACGTGTTTATTATTGCAATTCTTGCATTCTTACTTGCTGTACCCCGTACCCCTGTGAACCAATTTGAACCATTTCAGATTTATACCTTCCTGTGGTTGGTCACTTTGACCGTGCCGAATTTTGATCGGATTGGTTCAGCCTCAGCCGTTCAGGAGGAGTATGCGTCGAAACAGATGCAAAGTGTAGTATAAGAGCTTCGCTTCGCTCAGCTTAACTAAAAATTCCGCCTTATGAATGGGTAATAATATTAATATTGATCGAAACTTTATTCAATAATGAAGTTTTTCCTAATGTCTGAAAAGTTTGAGCTTTGTTCTTTTCCAAGGTATGGTACCTTAAAAAAATATATTTAAACTTTTTTTCCTAAAAATAAAATTTGTATAAAAGTTTTGGTCATATAATTTGAAGGGTTGAAAATTAAAATTACATTTTTCTTATAGGAAATTTTGTCAGCTTTACAACAGTGTCAAACATTTTATTCTAGATTTTATGCTTTTGTTGCAATAAAAGTTTTTATTAGCATAGGTATGCAATCTTTAAAAAATCATGAAATTTGATTTTGTGGGAGAACGGTTAAAATTTGACCCATGGCTTACAAAGTGTTATTTGTTGCCCTTGAGGCGTAGAATATCCTACTTCATTTATTTTTTTAGGACTCATGTTTTTTTCCTAATCTACAATCCTTCTTATTGAATATAAGACTAAACTTTGTATGGTCCACTAAATTTTAGAAAAACTGAAAAATATCCTGTTTTTGGCTAATTTTTAAGCTTTTTTGGGCGAAACATAAAATAAATCGCAAGAATAATTCCCTGCTTTATACAAATTTTAATTCTTATGGTCTTTTGGATATGGTTTCTTTTGGTTCTTAAAATGCTTTGACAATTTTGATTAAAAAATCTAAAATGTAGACTATTTAAATACAAATCAAAATGTAATAATCTCCAACGAAAGTAAAATTTTACAGCACAGTTTTGTTAGTGCTGTAATTTTATGTTTGTAAACAAGGCTAATGCCTAATAAAGGAAATATTTATAAATATATTATTTGATGTAAGAAGTGTAATATATACCTGGTCTTCATTTCTACTGGTTTAAGTTGGAAAGAAACAAGCAAAGCTGGCTCGATGCAGAAAAACTTCATTGTCTTGTTGAAGTTGTGTTGGAGTGTATTCCAGTGTAAAGTCCCAGTAAGTATGAGTTGTAAGGAAAATGGAGGCAGTTAGAAGTAGGCTCCAAGAGGAGAGTTCAATATGCCTAATGGAAGCCACTTTGTTCCGTTTTTAGACTTTTCTCTCTTCTAGAAAAGTACAGGAGTCGATCTCGAGGAAAAGTCACTTTTCCAACCATTATACCACTCGTAGAGGCCGAGAAAAGAGGTTTTCTACGAGATGAACTGGATCTGCAAGGCTCCGCGCAGTTCTTAACTTTTATATTAAGCCAACCACCTGGGTCTTAATATCACTCAGCTGGAACGCCCGAGTAGAGATGTTTGTAAACTTGTAGTAGCTCTCAAATATTGATGTTATTTCGTACTAATTTTCTCAATTTTCTTTCCCCTTCGCTTGAATTTTTTTTTTTTTTATTAGCGATGTTATTGAATGTTGGAACTTCATCCTAATAAACCACTTTATATTTAGCTCAATAAAGTAGCTATTGTAATCTAAATGTATTAAATCTTAATCTCTAGAGATTTTAAATATTCAATAATTTATTTAATGCTTTTTTGTACATTAATCTCATCCCAGTTCTTATATCTTTAAGTAAAATTAATTTTGCAAGTTTTTATTTATATGATTGTGATTTCTTCAAAACCGATAACGATTCACGCTATGTTAGGATCCGTAAAATGTTGGTTTACAAACTAACTTTACGCAGACCAAAAACTAAATGATTAATTGATAATACTTAGCCTAGATTTACAAGTATGCATAATATTTAAATGTATAAGAAAAATTAAAACTAATCAATATAGCTAGATCCCAACGAGTTACTTTGATGTAATCAGACTCCTCTGAACCAGAGATTATAGAATTTTATTGATTATAGAAAATGTTCCAAACTTCAACCGAATAAACCTATAAACTAATGTGGTTTGTTTATTTTTTCAACGACCCACTAAAATCCTATAAACTAATTATCATATCACTATTGATATGATATTGCCGTAAAGCAAGTCTATAATATATTTCGAAAGTTGAAAGAAATATTATTTATATTTAAAAAAAAAA
>KZ651203.1:681489-699030 GCA_001010745.2 Gerris buenoi
TAATATATATGTATATATGTATGTATATGTATATAAATATTCTTCATTCTTTACAAAAAAAAGGCCTCGAAAAAATAAAATAAAATAAAAGTAGGATGTCCCTAGGTAGTCTTATTTTTCTTTTTTCGTTCCTAGTTTCTTTTTCTTGAAGCTATAAATATTTTTTTACTGCGCCCGTGTAAAGTGGAACTGACAAGGACTGGAAGGAGCCAGTTGAATAATTTCACAGTTTTCTATCCCTTTTTTCTCTTTTGCCTCCTAGTTTTTTTTCAAAACGCTAAAGGAGGTGTCAGTTTCGGTGTTTGGGGGGAGGGGGAGGGTAACTTTGCTGTTCTGTGGTGGTAACGTACCTTTTTGAGCGAGTCTCAGATTAGTTTGATCTTATTTGCAGAGCAAATGATCACTTTCATTTAGATTAATATATAATATTGGTATATGCATTGAATAGTACATCAAAATAGTAATTCAGAAAGTGGAGTAAGAAAAGTATTTGTCTGTCTGGTTGTAGTGCAAAGGTAAAAAAATCTGTGTTTATACGTATATATATGTATACTGTATACACACATACATATAAATAGTATCTAGGTATTGAGGTATTATTCTGCACACCAAAATAATAAAAAAAAATCCTTATAAACATGTGTCTGAAAATCGGACACTCTTTGAGAACAACCCAAATGAACTATCAGTTCTTAGACCTAAAATACTTAAATATTTGCTCAATAGCAAATTAAACTCTTTCTTAAATTCTTAAACAAGTCTGAAATATATTTTTGACACAAATCAATAATTTGTGTTATTATTTAACATAAACAGTTAAAACACCGGCAACATCTAGCATTTATGATTTCGAAATCAAACTTGTTAAGAAACCTCTTAGCATCACTATCAACAAACACCACATCTCCAACTTGGATTTCCCTGTCGGGGGATTAAATTTCCATTAAAATCTACGTTTCTATTTGTGTCCAATCAAGTCGCCTAAACGCTCTGTCTAACCCTAAACATTTTTTTCCTTTGTCATTGTAGATACCTTTTGGCCTACCCCGCCTTGCTATAAACCGACGAAGGGCTTGTAAAATACTATCTGTAAAACGTTTATACGAGCTCCACATAAACCGCCTTATAATAAACTGGAAATGTAAAGAGACGTCCATGATTTCCATTACAAAAAAAACTGATACTTAAACCTTAAACTGTAAATCCTATATGATCAAATGCATGATGCGCCGCGACACTTAAAAATAACTCATTTTGATATTACTTTAACACCCTTTAAATTTTTGTCCCACTTAACCGGCACTTGTTATCAAACTAGGGCTAGCTTGTACCAAATTATCCCTAAAATTATTTACGAGATTTCTGGGTCTTGGACACCTTAGCGTGGCCCGCTCTTAGACGTCCGTTTTAGAGGCTTTTTCGGGGGCGTGTATCTTTTTTCCTATTCACTTTAAAAAAAAAACAAAAAAAACCTATTTTTTCCCTTTACGGAAGGCCTACAAAAAAGGTCCTTTGCGTCGGACCGCTGCGGTCGACCGTATTCGAGTTATGCAGAAAAAAACGGTTTTTCGGGGGAAAAGAAACAGTTTTTTTCCGCATAACTCGAATACGGTCGACCGCAGCGGTCCGACGCAAAGGACCTTTTTTGTAGGCCTTCCGTAAAGGGAAAACATAGTTTTTTTTGTTTTTTTTTAAAGTGAATAGGAAAAAAGATACACGCCCCCGAAAAAGCCTCTAAAACGGACGTCTAAGAGCGGGCCACGCTAACGTGTCCATGACCGATTTCTGACTCTTCGCCCACTAAAATTAACTTTGCCGAATCCCAACACCGCAGCTCTGATTTCCCTTAAATCATTACTTCATAACTAAACTGTCTATTACGAATTTCTAACTGATCTTTCATCTCTACACTAGTTATGCTATTATAAATATAAATAATTGTTTTTAATTTCTCAATATGCTCGGCATAGTACTCATAAATTTATTTTATTCTTGATAATTTCAATATGCCGATATTACCGCTACTTTTACTTTTTAAAATCTAAAATTGATCCTGGAATACTAGAAATTGTGTTCTAATTTTGCAACTAATGATTTTGTAATATAGAATTTATGTGACCCCGCATCTAAAATAGCCCTAAAAACAAAATTACCTTTTTACACGAAATTACAATCATGACAGTTTGTAGATACATATTTGAAATCCTCTAATTACTTAATACCGATTCTTTTTTGTCGCTTTTTGTTATAGTATTACTCTTATTAATTTTAGGACACATTAAAACTCTAACCTCACAATTTTTTTCAGTGTGGTTTGGACGTAAGCAACAGTAGCAATGTTAATTGGCAATTGCAGCTTGTGTCCATTCTTTCAAATACATTTCTTCAGCTTTAAGACAGCCCCTACTTTCATTTTGCAGCTCACAAAAAACGCATTTGCACCTTTCTCCTCCCGATCTTACGTCCTCTTTACTTACTGGTGCTAATAAATTTGCCGCAGTTGGTGTTGTGTCGCAATGTTTTATATTTGCTACCAGCGAATATAAAACATTGCTACTACATATATTTTTCTCTTTTTTACCCCTAGAAATTCTAAAGCCCATAGCTGCGTCTCTAACCGATCGCAAGCGATAAGTTAACTTTAAAATTGCTTAAACTAGATTTAATAACTCTCGAACATAGACCTCTATCAAAAGTTTTTCCTTCCCATGCCTAGATTTAAAACTGGCCTTATTATAATTTTGTGAAGTTGGAATAACTTTCCAATAATTCTCTAGCTCTAGACCTGTATTTAAAAGATAGCAATAAGTATTAGAATTTTTGCTCCCCTGTCAACTCACTATCTAAATCCACTCCAAAATTTCAACCAATTTTTATCTTCAAGATCGTACTTTTTAAGTTCGATTGGAGAAAGTTTTACTTCATGAGAGCTAAGGAAATCAGAGCCTTTTTGATATACCACAAGTGTATTTGCTCCCTCAAGTTTTTTTTTTTTTTTAATTTTAATATTACATTCAAAATACTTAGCCTCGTATTCAACATCGATTTCCTATTTTACATCGATACTTTGATTAATTGTTATTTATTAAAGGATAAAGATGTTTAAATAATTTAACTTAGTACACGTTACATGATAATATCCGAGAATGTTTATGGTTGTAGTGTAGAAATTCAGATGTTTAATCGGATAAAAGTAGTCACTGGACTAGCTGATTTTAGACCATGTAACAAATAGTTTATTAACAGTGTAAAATGGCGTTGTTATGGCAACGACAATTTAATTTTTGTACCTTTAGTCTTCAAAACCACCGGTAGTCATGCTTGAAGATCCTAAGAACTGCCTTCTCTTCAACTCAAACGAAAACTTATTCCTCCCTGGAGCAGCCTCTCTAGATCACCACAGCCTTCTCCAAAGTTTTGAATATAGCTTCCTTTAACAAACATGATCATCAGTTACATACATATCGTCAGTTATATATAACCAGTGCCGATGATTTTTCTCATCAACATAAGTCAATTAATATATTGCCTTCAAATGAGAATCCAGCAAGTAATGTTGGAGTAAGGCATAGTTATTGACGTGACCTACCGCAGCGTATGAGCAGAACTTAATATTAAACAAAATTAAAGATTCTTTTTACCTATTTTTGCAAAAGGGTTCTCTAGTAACTTCTAAACTCAATAATAGTCAAAAAAGATAAATCAAATCCGTTTTATTATTAATAAATATTTGTTGAACATTTTTCTTTGTTTTTAAAATTTTCAGAGGAGACGGTTGGTGAATAGCTATGAGAGAATGTTTTAATGTTTTTCTCTTAATTGGAGTTTTAAGATAATCCTTTTTTTCAAGAAGGATTTTTTAGTAGTCTGGTGTCCCCGGAGACCTGGTTGCCCCAATCATTTTTAATTGTAAGGGTTCATCGATTGCTTTTTTCTGAATAAAGGTAACTTAAAAAAAAAAAAAAAAAAAAAAAAAAAAAAAAAAATATGAAGAGGGGAAAATATGGGGGGAATTTTCAAAAAAAGAGTAGAAAAGTGATTAGTGTAAATTGTTAAAACGAGAGACAAGATCGAAATCAGTCATTTTAATTGAGCTAATCGTTCCTTAATATTCGCTTTTAAAAAAAAGTTTAATCAATACAACTCCCATGCAAGAACCATACAACTTTAGAATATAATGCTTAAAGCTATAGGACTTAGATCCACTCTAGTCAATATTAATTTTTGTGTTGGTATGTTATGAAAATACTTCTAAGCAAAAACCTCTAAGCGTGAAAAAAGTACCGAGTTCAAAAGCCTCTTCCAAAAAGCCGGCCTATGAAACTAGTATGATATCTACATTAGGGCTGTCTCCTTTTTTTTCAGCCCACACAAAACCTCACTTCACTCCTACTTTCATGAGCAAGATTGCTATTTTATTTTTATTTCTTAACACTTGTTTCAATAGTTATAATAATCATTTAAGTTTATTCCAGGCAGTATGGACCAGTTTTGTACTGTACACGTTCTCTGAAGATGAGTGAGAGAAAAATGTTTAAAACATGTTTGGCACCAAATTTCATCAAAATCGGTCGACATTTACTCAAGTTATCGTCGCACGTTTCCAGATTCGGACACTCAGACCAACAGACAGACATGCGGACACGAAACCAAAAACGTTCCCTGATGTCTGAAACGGATTTCTGTCTTGGAATTTTTAAAATCGGAGACATAAAACTTTTTCGTTCTAAAAAGTGAACAATGCTTCCGTTACCGTCGGTAAGCAATAAATGTTAGATTTGATTTGTTAGTATTCAAATAGATATTTAAAAAAAAAATTACTTAATTTTACTTTTTTTCAAAATATAAAATTGAGCCCGTTGCCACACCACGGGCTTAAGAGAGAGAGTTTAAAAGTTGGTTTTGAGACAATTGGAAACATATGAATTCTTTTAATAAAATAATTTTTTTTTTTTAATAATCCAAATTAATTTTTAAATTTTTGGTAGTTTTATTACTACGGAAAGATTAAATTTTAAATAATCCAAATTACAATTATCAATAACTACGGGAGACATACAGAGAAAAATACATTTCCGTAGTAATAAAACTACCAAAAATTTAAAAATTGAATTTAAAATAATATTGTAACGAAGGTTACAATATCTATCTTTGAAAATGTAGGCAAAAGGCTAAAAACTCGTATTTTAGACTATTTTCCCGCTAGGTGCCTCAGATATAAGTCAATGAAAAAAGCGACATGTTGTAATGTTGAATTTGATCATATCTATAGACACAGGTATGTTTCTACTAATTTATTCTCTCCTCACATCTTCATGCTAGACTATTTGAAGAACCACCGCTCTCCTGACTTCTTCGTTGTAAGGTAAATTCCAGCACGCTGCATGAATTACAACGTGCTTTAGAGAGCTGTCCTGCATTCCTTCTGTAGCTCCGACGTTACTTCCCCTTCGGAAAAATTACCTGATTAAGCCTGACTATGATGATAAATAATTCGATAGAGAAGCCGTTTAACGGCGAAACTAATGAAAGAAGTTACGTATAGGCGTGTACAATTTTAAGCTTTATTTCACTTTATATGATAAAATAATTATCATTAGTCAATTCATTAGTTATTCGCTTTAAAAAAAATAAAAAAATAAAAATTCTCCGTAAATATTATAACATTAATGAATAGTTACAATCATAGAGCTTTTAAGTTTATGATACTTTTTAGTTAGAATACGATAAATAAGTAAAACCATATATCATCGTATTATACTCCTGTTTTCGGTCTAGACCTAGACTATTATAAATATTCAATAGAATTTCTTAAAACACTGCGTCTAATGGGATCAATGAGTACTGATGTCAATTTTAATAGTATTCGTGTAACAAATGTTATAGGAAAGAGTTGTTCCCTCAGTAGCATTTCAAATCAGACCGATGAGTTGGAGAACGCTATAGAGAAATTGGCACACATGAGGAAGACTAGATTGGCACGAGCTCTAGGCAATCTCTTACCTATATTAGCTCTCCAACCAACCATCCGAACCCTTTTATACCTCGGTCCTGCAATATTCCACTGCTCCCTTACAATATCAAGCCTTCTTCCAATTTATTCCTTGGCACAGATTTCTTTGCGTTCAAGAGATGAGATACTATAAACACTGTTGTCGTTACTAAGCTTCCAATATAGCCTCTTACCATAAAGTAAGCCTATGGGCGTAAGATCCGATTTCTTTTATGTGATTGCTTCAGAAACAAAAAAAATGTACGATGTAATATTGAAAATGAATGTTTTTCGAAACAAATCCTCGTTCACTAGGCTTGCTAACTTGAATTTATCGCATTTTGCATTTGAAAACAAGTGTTGTAAGGAGCATTTTTTTAAAATTATTATTTAATTAAAAAAAATTGAATTACAGAAACTACTTTTAGCCTTTGTATCTCAACTAAATATAAATTAAAACTAATAATGCCATGAAAAGACGCTAATATTGGGTGTAGAAAAAAATGGCCTCCTAAAACCTTAATTTCTCATTTTCGCCAATTATTTGATATGATTGAAAAATGTAGTAGGGGCCTCGGTAGCTTGGACAGGAGAGCGTGGGCTGGCCTATCAGTAAAGCCCAGCGGCATCGGGGACGGTCACCATTTGAATGGGTGACTGCTGAATCTGGGTTCAATTCCCGGACAGGGTCCTCCCGCTCGGTGTTTATCATCCAGCATCGCTAAATAAATGGGTGCAGCTTGTAAGAAGTGAATTACTGATTCTGATTGCGTATACCAACTATAAGGTTTATACAGCTGCTCGAGCTCGAGCAACACACAAATCCCGTGTTATTCATAGTTGTATAAGCTCTTTGGCATGCCTAGGCCCAGGCCCTACACGGGATGTTGAGCCAAGGAGTTTGTGGCCGCCTGAGTGACAGATGTCAAAAAAATAATATTATTAAATAAATGTTTTTGCTGACATCTGTCACTCAGGCTGCCACAAGTTAGATATCTAGTTATGTTTAATCAGATATTCTCTTATACAATAAACCTTTTATATTTTAATAATATATTAAATTAATCAGCTAGGTATTAGACTATGCTATTTTAAGTAAATTAGATGTAAACCGCTGTCTCAATTCCTACACTTAATTTTTCTCATGCGCATTTTGACTCGTCTCACTGACGCTGAAGTAGTTGGAAGCCGGCTACGACAAGCAACAATATACAACAAGTACACTTTAGTTAAAGGACGTATTCCTTTATTCTTAATTAAGTGACTCTATACCTCATTTAAAAAACTTATTTAAATTACAATAATTCATATTTAAGTTTCTGACTTATTTTTTATTTTTTTTACTTGTTTACAGAATATTTTATAATAGTTTGTAACAAAAAAAATCGCCGTATATAAGACATAAATTTTATCCAATACGCACACACACATATAATACGTATGTATGTGCAAAATGTCCCCGGATCGTATTGACATTACGTGTATAAAAAAAATATATAAATAAATAAAAATCAATTTTCGATGAGGAGTCACACTTCATAAAATTTCCTGCTCTTGCTATGAGGATTTATAGTATTAATTTTTATTCAATTCTTCTATTTCATATAAACGTTTAAAACAGAATTAAAGAATCCTCGCCATTTAAGGGTGTCCCCGATCCGGGGACACCCTATATATGTTTGAGAGTTATAAATAATTTATCCCTTTTCTTAAACGTTGCAAAGATTGTCTAAGTCAATTTAACGTAAAGGAAGACAAAGGATTACTTCAGGATCATATATCCACTTAATTTATGTAAGTCAAAACACTCCAAGAAAGTAGGGTCTTCCTCAATGCGGTTTTTTGCACTTCCAAGTTAAATAAGAAAAAGTCTTGAAGTCTTGTGAAAGAATAAGTAAGTGGGATAGAAAAGGATATATATAAGGAGTCAATATCGTTGGCTTCTCGGATTGATATCCTCTCCCTGCTTCTCTTTAAGATTTACTTTGGGAGGTCTGAGAAAAGTCAAGAACCAGAGCCGAGGGCATTGTCGAAAAGGCTGAGGAATTACAATGGGATTGCGGATGCCTCCCTCTCCTTCCCTAATCCTCGGTCCTTTTCCATTCCGATCCGACTCTAACGTCAGTCAATTCTTTTTTTCACGGAGAAAACCAAAGATTGCGACTTCACCTCCAACCTCTTACCTATTCTTTTTTTCCCTTTCTGTGCTAAAAGATTCGACAATAAAATCACACACTGGCGTCAGTTGAAATTCAACAAAACTCGAAACCAATCATTGTCCTTTCCAATATCCTTGTATAATAAATACACTTGGGGAAAAATAAGAAAAGAAACTTTGTTTTTCTTCCCCTTTTCCCATCTTCTGTTCAAATGAGTTTTTCCTCCGCAATTCCAAATATTGCATACTTCCAACCTCCACCGACCCTCGTATTTGTATATTTTAAGGCTAAGACTTTTCTCCCCTTATTGACACCATATTTTCTTTTCTTATCTTATTTTTACCAAGTAGAAGATACGAGTACGCAAATAAATGAAGAAGGCTGGTTTATTTTTTATTTTTTTATTTTATTTTTTTTTTTTTAACTTCACCGATGAAAATCTCGTTAAGAAAAATCATTTTATAAGGGGGGAAATGATGATAAAGCAAAAATTTGTGGGGTGATAAATTGAAGAAAAATTAAAATGAAATATTCATTCTAATTAATATTTAATTATATATTAACTCTTTCATTGTTCAAAACTACTTAATCTGGGTGACTAAAATAGATAATTTGAGTTTAAACTTGTCTAATTTATGTCATATAAATATGTCATATAATAATAAAAAAGAAATTAAATTAATAACTTACATAATAATAAACAAGTAATAAAAAATAAAATATAAAATAAATAAATATCAAAAATATAATATTAAAAAGTTATGTTATAAAATGCGGTAATGTTGTTTTGCATGATTGAATATTTATTTAATTTACTTATATGTATGTTTTTCCTAAATAATTTAATTATTATGAATGTAATAATGTTTTGGTATGTTGAATATTTATTTAAATTGTTTATATGCGTGATTTTCCTAAAATAATTTTATATCTACGTTTAATATGTAACCTCAAAAAGCCTTTGTGCGCCACGGCTTTTGGCCGATTAGTTTTTTTATAAAAGGCTTTGTGTTGAAATCTTTCTTTGTAGAATGTACTATTTAGAAACAATAAATGGCATTCTTATTCTTATTCTTATTATCACATAATTATTATAGGTTATTTCAAATGTAATTTGAAATAACCTATATATAATTATGTTCATATGTAATTTGAATTACGGTTTGATTAGTATCACTAATCAAAGATTAGATTAATGTAATGTCAACAGGGAGATGGTTTGGAAATAAAACTCCGAGTTAGAGAGAGAAAGATTTGATAGGCTGTTTTGACTGAGATTTTGTGATATCACATCATTATTATGACTAGAGGGGTCAATAGAAAGTAACACATCAATTTTGTCACCACAATGTTATGTTATAATAAACGCGTATAGACGTTTGATATCATCTTCAGTGTTGTGTTAACAGTCGTTGTGTTTTAATAAGAAATAATTATTTTCAAAAATATAATATCTAAACTGTAAATTAACCATCTACTTTGTATTATATATATATTTTTTTTTTGACTGGATCAAAGAGACACACTTACCTAGTTTTTAATTGGAAAGAAAACTTTGTTATACTTATCCGCTTTTTTTAAAAAAATAATCCAATAATTTTTCCCGAAATTAAAAAATAAATTGTTTTACTCTGACAAAAAATTATAAATCTCATAATCAGAAGAGATTTTCCTTAGCCGAAACAGCGGAGTAGGAGGCAGAACTTGTTTTTTACGCTGAGAAGGGGAATTATATTGCCCTCACCGACGACAGCATTACAAAGACAACCTTAATTAAAGTCAAAATCTTATCTCCTCCAATTAATTATTAAGCTTGGGACCAGGAAAATTTGCCCTTTTCCCTTCTCTTTGCAAGGCCATAGAAAACTCTCCAGACAAAGGAGCCCAAAATGAATAATTCCCGGAGGGGGGGGGGGGCTGGACCGATCCGGCAACAGATCTATCTCCCTAAAAATGAACCCTCTTAACAGAGGACAATAAATGTGTAAATTATTCAATAAACTTCCCTAAAAACTGATTGGATTCTGTCGAAATTGCCTCGGTGCTAATCGGATTTATTCATTTTAAATATTCATCGGGGCTTTCTCCCTCGGGCTACCTCGCAACAAGAAAATTTTATAAAAGTCCTCTCTTAGTTTCTTTTTTTTTCTTCTTCTTCTTCTGTTTTTTTTTTATACCGAGAAGGTTCGATATGAAAGTAAAATATTTAGATAAAGGATAAATGACTGAATTATTTTTTTCTGTAGACTCATTCGATGAAAGTAATATCGAGATTTATTAATCTTCCGTTCTCCTCAACTAATTATTCTGAGAAAGAACTTAAACTTTTATGATTTAAAAATTCAAATAAGATTGGCATTTTTCCCCCTTACTTTTCTTCTTTTTTTTTTCTTTGTTCTCATTTTAATTAGAAAAGAGACTCGGATCAAAATTTCAAATATCTTCATCTTCTTAATAATTAATATTAACTACTGATTGGGAGAAAAAAAAAAACTGAATAATTTTTTTCAAACAAAATTAATTTTGTGTTTACTTAGACAAAAAAAATAAAGGTTTGGCAATAAATTAATCATAAACATTTTTTTTTTAACAAAATAGATAATTATAAAATGTAAATTGACAACTCAGAGAAAAATATTATTTAGGCTTATTAATAAAAGTACTTACAATGTAGCGGCTCAAGAAGGGTATTTTTTAATGTAAGGCGCGTAATCATGATTCCAATTTTTATAATGATTTTTTCAAAATCTACAATCAACCAACTATTGTTTAAGGGGAAAACTAACTCAATTGTCTATATTTTTAGGGTCGTAATAGCACGAAAATTAAAATTAATTTTATTTTAAATATAAGCGTATTTGGTAGAGAGGAGAGATATAAATGAAACCACTTATGTTAAATTATTCTTTACAGAAAGAATTTACACACTTCATGTCAAAAATGAGTAAATAGGAAATACCTATACTACTTACTTCTGTTGTAGATACACAAATACAAATAATTTGATGATACTTTATTTTATTATCAATTCAATCTCTTTAAAATCAAATTATGTATTCATTAATTACTTTTTTTCAGTTCGCGAGTACCAGCTTCCTATTCACACATTAGCTGACATTGGCCGCATGCTAATTGGCCAACGCAAGCTCCAACCTCCACCAATGCCCTTACATATGCCAACTTAACTATCCACATGTTGGCTAAGTGACGTTTAAAGTATTTTATGACCAATGTGAGGCCAATAGAACGAGCTTTCGCAATCATTCAAACGAATGGATTTTCCAACATCGATCATACGTATTTTAGCTTATTCGGACTAGTCTCCTCATTGTATTGTCTTCGGTCGAAAGAATTTTTATGCTTCGTGCATATTGTTTACGTGTTCTACGTAAACAATATACACTAGTTCTATATAATAATACGATTTTCATTTGTATAATACGATCAGATAAAACAAAGGTTAAAAAAAAACGTCTTATTTGTGACTAGTCGCTTGTCACGCCTACCCAACCCACCCTCGGCACAAAAACCGAAACTCAGTAGTTCAAGATCAAAGTTCTTTAAATCTGAAATGCTCAGTACCCGAGCTTATCGACTGTCACCGGTACAAACATGTTGACGTTGGCTTAAGTGAGGATGTGATATTTGTGTAGCCAGATGTGTACATTACACTCGCCCGTTTCATATGTGAATGAATATGAACCTGGACTATGTGGGCCTATGTGTGGGCATGGATAAATACAAACAACTATGTATAATGATTAAACGAAAAAAAAAAAAAAAATCTCAAGTATACAATACGGCTAACTTTATGACTAACTAACTTTATGACTATACTAACTTTATGACTAACTTTCATATGATCATCAGAATATAAAACATGTATTTTCTACCTGGGATTCGAACCATATACCTACAGTACAGGTTATTGTATTGATAATGACCCTAGTTTTAGGCAAGAATTTGTGACTACGCTAAAAATGTAAATTCTCTTATCTCTAATCCACTTCTTGTCCAGTTCTTTTCTTACATCGCATCTACGACAATACCTACGAAGAAAAAAAGAGTTTTCGAATCCTGCTCCTAAAAAAAAAAAAAAAAACTTGATTTAATGGATTGTTATTTTCTTTAAATTAAACCGATTTTCCAAATGTTGGAGCGTATTATCCATTCCAAAAACGAAGCTTGTTTTTCCTCTGTTTAATTGAAAACTTTTTAATTGTCTGAACCCAGTGTTGCCATTAAAGCTGAAGCTACTGTAAGCTGAGCGGAGGGGACAAAGACTGAATTCAATAATACCTAAATACAGAGAAAAGGAAAGAGGGTACAAATCCAAATTGAATCAATCGGCCATTTCGTTAATTTCTCCTCCCTCATTAAACGTAAACCAATGCGAAACCTTGCATAATGAACTCTCTATTATAATGTTTCACAGGAATTTAATGATGTGCTTCATTATTATTATTTTTTTTTTTTTTTTAAAATGACCATTAAATCATAAATTACAAATATTTCATAATTAAAATAAATTAATATTTTAATTGTTACTATTTTTCTCACCTAATGAAAAAGCAGATATCTGAAAGTACAGGTCACTATTATGGGGATAGCAAATCTATCATATCAAACATAAATTTTTTTAAGCCATAGGTAAGTGTATTAGTATAAATCTTATATGCTTCGTTCATTCAGCCAGTGCCACTACTCCTCGCGGTGCTGTATTTACTTCTTTGGTTTTAAGGGCAGTGATTGTTTTAATTCCCCCTTACGTGTATCCTATCTCGGGAAATTGAGGACGTCGATGAAAATGCAGCTTCAGCGAAATTTTAATTTATCTTAAAATTTGCATTTATTCCTTTACATTTTTTTTAAAGTTTCTATCGATCTTTTAATCGCTGATATAGCCGAAAAGGTTTCAATGTTATTTAGCGTTCTTAGCGTTCAAGGTCATTGTGGATATTTTAAAAATGGTGGAAGATATCAAATGAAATTCAGTGAGAATGTTTATCGTATAAAGAAGATTTTTTTTTTTCCATATTTTACGAATTTTTGAACTCAGCACAATTGGAGAACGCAAGTAAGTAAAAGAGCAGAGTGTAAACACTCCCTGCCATTCGCGCTGCCTGTCCTTAGATTCCCGCACGAAAAACAACCAACGAGGGGAGAAACTGACAGCGCAAGTGGAAGGAACATGGGCAGCGTGAACTCACCATTTCCCAGCCCACTTCCCTGCTCACTTTCACGGAAGTGGGCTGAAAGTAAACGAAGTATTATACGTGGTATATCAAAGTGTGCAGAACACATGTCAGGTTAAACGGATCATTACTGACCTCATAAACACTTCTTGTTATGGGAGAAACAGAAAAACAAATTCAGGCAATTTCACCTATAATCACCAACATAAACAGTTGATAGCCTAATGCTATACTATGTGTGAACAAGATTTTTAGCGAATAATATTTTTCTTACTTTCACAAATCCAATGTCACGACCATATTTAATAAAACAAAAAACTTAAGAAATTTTTTTTACCAGACGTATCCCAGCTTCGGTTTAGGCATACTTTTTTTAGTTTTATTAAATCCATCGAAATCTTACAATCATATTTTTCAACAGCACAGCATTCTCTTCATAATAGCAACAGCAAAATGACTATTATTATATCTGCGTATGAAAATACTCTGCCAATTAATGTGGCACATAGCTTCCTCGCAAAGAAAAGACCAAATTAAGAAAAATACTTAAATATCAAAAATTTGGAACCGCGCGGCACTGTTCCAGTAAATATTTAATAAAGTCGGGGAAATTTAAACATTCGTTGAAGAAACAAAGCCTCCAACAAGCACCAAAAGTTAGCACATCTATAATTTATTTAATAAACAAATATGAAACTGCAACCAAATCGTAGAAACTTCTGTATAAACAGGTTTTTTTTTTTACCCCCCCCCCCCTCCCCCTCAAAACAAAAAATAACACAAAATAGAATATAACAAAAATTAATCTACGATGCAAGAGCTTTTTAACGATATACGTCACACTATAAAAGATTAACTTTAACATTTGTACCCCTGTACTCTAAAGGTACCAAAATTATATTTTTAAAAAACAAACAATACAAAAGGGCATTCATTTAACTAATAAATACATATAAATAAAAAAACCTAGTATCAAAAAAGTATTTAAACCCTTTAACCTACAACAAAATTATAAATCGGTACAAAAGTACATGCACAACATTTTTAAAAAATCAACAAATAAAATAGCTTTAATGTACATATCAAGGCCTTTAAAATGATATACGACACAATATTAAAAACCAAAAAAAGTGGTCACGTGACACGGCGCACGGGAAAAAGTTTACTCTCATGTTCTCAGCAAGTAGGATGAACTAATGAAATAAAATATACTCAATTTAAAGAGCATTAGTGTGAGATTCAATCGCCGCAATCAGAAATAAAATCGGCCAACTATTATAGAATCTATGGCCATTCAAAGACAAAAATGGAAAAAAACAAAACCAAAAAATAACAAAATTATCACCATTTAAGGTACAACCGTTGATGATTCGACAAAAACTCATAGGACTAAAGTTGTAGATCTTTTAAAATCAGTTACCACTTGTGTTATCCATTTTCTAGTACGACTTACCGTTTGGCTGCAATAAGCCCTCAAACCAGCTTAAAAATCAAGTCGGCCATTTTTATTTTTTAAGGGTGGAAGGAGGGGGAAAAGTGAACTTTTTATAATTATTTTGGTTCACAATGTAGACGTTGCGCGTCGAATGGCGCAAACCGCAAGTCTCTAGCTCTTCTGGAAGTGGGTAAACATTAATGTCAGTCAGTGAGTCAGTGAGCCATGAGGCTTTGTAGTATAAGACATATTAATTTAGTACGATTTGAAGTGCGCAGGAGGTTGAAATTTGGCAGGTGCAATCTGCAAGCTACTTTCGACAAACCATAAAAATTTCATAAAAATCAGATGATTACTTTTAAAGATATGGCTGAAAATAAATGTATGTTTGTGTGCATGTGGAAGATAAACAAATAAGCGCAGAAGGTTGAAACTTATATGGGACCAACAATGGGCTAAGTATGACCTACCACCCAAATTTCATTAAAATTGGACGTGTAGTTTTTAAGATATGGTGGTTCGCAAATATTTGTGACAGACCGACAGACCGACAGACAGACACGGAACCAAAAATGTTCCCTGATGTCTGAAACGGATTTCTGTCTTGGAATTTTTGAAATCGGAGACCTAAAATTTTTTCGTTCTTCAGAACGATCAAATAGCTTCCGTTACCTTCGGTAAGCTCGGAAGCAAAATATTAGAGATTATAATACATTAATTTGGTTTTTACATTCTAATTCTTGAATTGACATAAGGAATTAGGAAGCAAATATTAGTTTTCTTAGTTCTCATACTGTCATTTTAACCTTGTTTGCAATGACATTAGTTTATATTGAGATATAAATGAAGATGGCTGCTTGAGTGCTTGAGTGTGGCCTTTTTAGTACATGTTTTTCAGTGCGTATGAATTTGGTTTTACCCTAGAAGAACCTCTGACGTGAATTACTACTTAATTACAAGCAAGCACTTGAGGTATTCTGGCTCGAGAGCACCCGAGCATCTTAAACCACCCTTGTAGTATACTCCAAATACCCTTACCTCTATATCTCCAAATTTAACAAACTCTCCAGCTTTGGCCTCCAAAAGATACTAGACGAAACCACGTGAACTGATGTCCTTGAGTTAAATTTGTTTTCTCCAAGGCCATACAAAATCAAGATTAAGAATAAAAATAATTGTAATGAAACCATCATTTTGGATTTAAGTAAATAGAACTCTAGATATGACAAATGAGGCGACCTATAATCACACAACATGACAAATGCTCATACGTCCTCTTATAGGAAAACATTTTTTCATACAAATTCACATATTAGGATATATGTTTACAATATCAATGTTCTCTTAAATGTTCAATTTAGATTATCGCTATTTATTTTAATTTTGTAATTAATACCCTCAGCAAAAACCTAGTGATATCAACTAGGTTGATATCAGGTTGTTGTATTTTTTTTACATAGAGAAAAGTCGTGAGACATAAAAAACATTTGTTGTATGGAGATTTTTGTTTTATATAAGTTCGTTGTTCGTTGTATGGAGGTCCGACTGTATTTATAAAATAATTAAGTTGGCAATACTTACTTTTTCGCCCTTATTTTTTGAGTTCAGGAAAGAAAAGACCTGTTTTAGTCCATCTTAACTAATCCAAAATCATAACTTTTTCTCCCTACGGGAGATAAAAAAATGATTACATTCCAGTTGTTATATATCAACTTCTCAGATACGAAGATGACAAACTTCTACATTTGACAATAAAACGCTTCAATCAAGTGCTATTGCAATAAATATAATACAATTATTTTGGCACCTTAAGCTTTAGGTTGATCATTACTTTGTATTGTTACAAATTAAAAATTTTTAAATAATAAACAAACTTGCTCCTTACAACATGACGCTTGATTTACCTCTATAGAATTCAGTTATTTGCATTTGTTTTATGGTTTATAAATTTTAAATTTAGTTATCAAGTATATATTAATGGTTGTTATTATTCAGTTTAACTATAAAAGCATTTAAAAGTGCAAGTAGGCTAGTCAAATGCCAAATAGTAGACCTCATATTTAGATGTACTAGTAAATTACCGTCTGAAATTAATAAGTTAACACTTAAATTTTTAATAATGTTATGGTTTATTTAAGATTTATCAGAAAAAACAGTTGTAGCGAAACTAAAATTGAGGATTTAGTAATATCTTTAAAGCAGAATCTCAGAAGTTCTTTCTCTCATTACAATTTTAAATATAAGATTACCATTTCGAAATTCTTTTTAGAATTGTCAAACCTTTTCTATTTTCATCTGTTAAGTGATGAGAAGCTGGAGGCAGGCTAGTCTTTGTTATTTTCAACTGAAATCCGGGTCAGAGTTAGGAGTTTCCATTAACCTGAGTGTCATTAAAATTTATCAAGACATTAAATTCCTGGGAGCATCTTGCCTCCTAAAGCTTCACAGCAGAGAACCCAGGGCCCCTGCAGGTTTGAAATTCAATCTTCCTTTGCTTTCTATCCTCTAACTCAGCCCTCGCTTCGCCCATTCAAATAGAGTTATAACGCTAAATTGTATTAAGCATTAACTCAGAGTTAAATCTTAATGAAGATAACATTCTGGCTTTCTAATTTATGCGCTTTAACCTTTCTCAAACAAAATGTAATGCATGATTATCAACAAGACGGATCATTTTCTATAAAAGCAATTAAACATTTATCACCACTTAATTCTTTTATGCTACTTAATCCTCTCTCTCATGTTATATATAAATACACA
>KZ651203.1:705549-723144 GCA_001010745.2 Gerris buenoi
GACTCTTTTTTTTTTTTTTTTTTTTTTTTTTGGAAGTCTCCGCTTACAGTCCTAAAAGGAGATTTGATTAATTTCTTCCACATGACGGATAGTTTCTTAACTTGTCTGCTTGAAAACTGTTTATCATAATGAAATTAGATTCATTATTTTTTTTTTTTTTTTCTTTTCTTTTTTTTAGGATTTGTTATACAACGTAAATTTAAAGTCTTTCAGTTGATTAACATAGTTTTATGTAACTCTTGTTACAATGTTAACGTAAAACTTTTTTGCTTAATTGTATTTTATTCATTTTATTTACCTTTCAATAAATTGAATTTATTTTTCTTTTATTTTAAAATACAAAAAAGAAGGAAAATTTATTTTCATTAAATATTTTTTAAATTTTTCATGTTGTAAGAAATAAAAAAAAAATCCTTTCTCACAAAGTTAAATATTATTTGTTCTATAAAAAGATATTTATTTCCATTTATAGAGTTATATTTCACTGTACCGCATTTTAAACAGTAATTAAAATAAAAATTTGAGGAATCATTTCAATTTATTTTATTATAAATAGTTCAAATAGTTTAAATTAAAATTTATCATTAATTACTTAAGCTACACGTGCAATGCACGCCGTGCCATTTTTTATATTGGCGCGCCGTGCTTAGCATGGCACGCCGAGCGCCACACACTGTAAATGGAGTTTGCTCCGTGACATGCTAGAAGTCGGTGTTCATACTAAGATCTTTTAGTGTACATGCCCAGTTATGCCTGAATAAAGCCTTCAGTATGAAAAATAAGTATACCTTCAGCTATGAAAAATAAAGCTTTCTTGATTGGCACGATACATGAAGATAGCAAGGATCAACGGAAGAGGAATAAAGACTAAAAATTGGTTGAAGAAGAAAGATTATCTTACTCTTAACTCGCCACAAACAATGGTGATTTCTACAAGTGTCAGTAAACAACGACAAGAAACAGAAAAACGTTGAATCACTCATTTAAAAAAAATACCAGCAAGAATCTCTTGATGCTAGTGAACGAAATGTAGCCTCAGATGTTGCAATTTTTAGCACGTGGCACGAGACTAGCCCACTCACTAGCACGTGGCATTTCGCGCCGAAAATCAAACTTGTCTTGATTCTCACCGTGCCAAGCATTGCACGGAGACCTCATACACTGGCACGTTTCTTCCGTTTTTGGCACGACGTGTTTGCACGCCGTGCAATGCACGTGAAGTGTATGAGCCGCTAGACTACTTCCTACTTGACTATTTCAAGTCTTTCAACTAAATTAAAAGAAGAAAAAATCTGCCCCATACAGCTCCTACTAAATTTTCGCACCAATATCCCGTCCATATTGGCGGATAGTGGCGCACCCACGAGGGGGGCTGTTAAAGAAAATATACAGACTCAAAAAAATACTATTAACGTATACGAAATACTCGTGAGAAAAACTATTTATGAATGTTTTTAATAGTTACTTCTCATAAAACACATATAAAGTTACTTTTTCTATAAATGGAGTTTACATTATACGATATGGGTTTCAGCCCCCCCCCCCCCCAAAGAAACAAAATCCTGGGTGCGCTACTGTTGGCGGACAATGTGATTATCATGATCGCAGGTACAAAATTAGTAGTCCAAAAATCAAGTGGATAGTCACTTTATTGGTTATTTATTCAAATATTTCTCAAAATAAAAGTGGGCTTATAGCTTTTTTACAATTAGCATATATTTTATTCTTTCTCATACATTGATGTTGATAATAATAATCTGTTTCTCTTTTTAAATATTTTTGAAGCTAGCATTTCTTTTGGCAAGTCTTTCATTTGAACAAGTCTATATTTTCTATACATTAAGCATTGGTTCACAATCAATCATGGCCTGTGTATTTACCGCCCGTAATTGAAATATATTGAAAAAACAATGTATATTATACATATCTCAATTTATTGAATAAGTTTTTTCTAGAAATAACCTTACAATATTGACTAAGTTACGATGTTTATTACAATTATGTACTAAGTTAAAATTAGCGGCCAGGTTGGTGTGTTTAAATCTTAATATAAATGAGAAAGAGAATAAGGTTATCAGGCTTTATCTGAGTTATATTTCAAGGGGAAAAAAGGTTTCGGTGAAGGCTCATTATAATAGATAATTAGAAGTATGGCGTCTTCCTCGAAGTAAAAGTCTATTTAGGCACCGAACCACATTAATTTTTTTTTTCACACGATGCTCTCTCCTTTTTCTTTAACAAGCTTCTTGGTCGCCATCTTGGTCTTCCTGGTTAGGAAACTCAGGGAGCGGAACATTGCTCTTTATTCCACGTAGAGATTTTTTTTATTTAGACTCTGACTCGTTCCATTCTATTTTTTTTTTTTTTCTCGCCTGTTAAGAAAATGGTGAAGTAGGGAAATGATGAAAATTTATTCATTTAAAGAAGGACTTGAGCATTTCTTTTTTTCTGAATAATGCAAGTGTTTAAAAGTAAAGTTTGTCGGGTTTGAATCCAATATAAGTCGCCATTTCACCTTATCCATTGAAAAATCGCTCAAATATTCGGTTTTTTTGATAAGAGGACAGAGAAGATAGTCTCGACTTAGGTGGTTGAAGGGTGCTGCGTGGACAAAAAAAAAGTAAAAAGATTTTAAACTTTAACAAAAAAAAACCCTCTTCTAATCTAAAATTCAACTTACGTCAGCAATGCCTTTTTATCTCACTAACTTTTTACTTTTAGGCTCATCTTTATCCCGATCAAAAAAAAAAGAGAAAAAAAAGTAAGTTGAAAGAATAAAAGGAAAAAAATAAAAACTTTTGCGAATTAATTATGCATTAATTAATATAATGCCGATTCTTTATACAACAAAATAATGAACTTTTCTTTTACTTTTTTTGTTTCTTTTATTTTTAGTGGGAAAAGTCTTTTAAATAATTTATGAGTTTTGGAGGCAATTTCTCGACTAGAGGAGACGGGTTAAGCATAGAGGGGAGTCGGCTCCCTCCGTCCTTCCACTCAGTATATTTGCATTTGTATTTAATTACAGAGTCGGATTCATTTTGGCTTTTTTGAGTTTACATTTTATAAAGAGGGGTAAATGGAGACTATTTTTCAATGTCCAAACAATATTATCATTATATTGCATTATGCATATTTTGTCCTAATTTATTATGTAATTTTCCTGAGAGAACATTGCTTCAATTCCCCCAATAAATAGATGAAACAGCCGTTGAAGTTAAAATAAAGTCGTAGCTTATTATTTAAAATCTAATTTTAAAAAAATGAAGTTATTAAATTTTTGATTTCTCGTCTTAGATCCGTGTATTCATATTTTTCTTTAGAATTACGTACTGGTTAAAATAAAATTATTATTAATATCTTATATCTCGAAACTAAACAAATTTTCAAAACCAAAATTACAATACAAAATAAATCTTAGGAGCTATCTAGATCTATAAATGTGGGCTACATTTTGATTTCACGCATATGATTAAGATGAAAGAAGACTTTTTATAAAATAGTGTGTCACAAGGTCACATGAATAATGTGATTTTACTAGAAATTAAAAGTTTTGTGTTTAGACCTGTTTTAATTCCCAGTGAAGTCAGATTAATGTGTATTCAATAGTAAATGAGGGCAAGTGGTTGAATGTGATTTGGGAGTACTTTCTGCAATTTTTAAACAGGTAATGATAAAAGAAAGGGGTTTGTACGAAAACGAAAAAGAAATCAATGATCGCAAGAGGTTGAAATTAATATATGTAACAATTTAAAAGTAGACCAATTGTAATCTACCATCCAAAGTTCGCAAGCAATATTTTCTTAAAGAGGGACATTTTAAAATGTTTTTGATAACCTATATTTTATTTCAATAGTAAGCGACTTTAGTAATTAATCTATTTTTGGTTATGACGGTGTCAGTCGTCAAAATATTTGGAGGGCTAATATAATTATATACCCTCATCCAGTCATCCAATCGAAAATGATTCTTTACGTAACAAACGATATAAAATTATAAGCCTAAAAAGAGAACATCTTTTGAATAACACAGCTGTTTATTTATTAAATTTATTTCATAAGAATGTTAAATTTTTAAAAAATCTTCTGCTTGGCATTACTACACTATTGACCTTATTAATTTTAACTAATTCACTCCCTAAAGACACACTCGAGATTAACTTAAGAAAAGTTCATTAAGATAACAAACATTTAAAGCTATGTTACACATACTTATCTTGAAACCTCACGAAAGATTGTAAATTAATCCTCGTAAAGAAGTTTGAAGCTTTAAATCCCGTATTTAGGATAAGATAAGAAAATTCAGAAGCTTCATATTTCCTAAAGTCAATATTCCCTATCACAAAACTCAACATGACTTGGTAGTTAGGAGGGTTTAGAATCGCGTGAGCTGTTCTCCAGATATTTAACTATAAGGGAAATCCCACTGTTAGGGATTATAAGCTAAGCCCACAATAGGATTATAAACGAGGATGCTATACTTTAGTAGGCTTTAGTAACTGATACCATAGAGTGGAAGAGGAGGCCGAGTATTTAGGTGATTATAACACCTTGGCCATGTGCTGAGTGTGTGTTACACATTAGTTAACACGAGACTCCTTGTTACTTAGGTAATGGTGAAGGTAAAGCATGTCTACCTGACGCGGAGCCAACAGGCATTAACAGTATTAAGAAGTTTTCGACGAAATAACTATTTCCACTTGCATGGATTCTTTAAAACTACTTTTTTTTCTTTAAAAAAAAGAGGTAACTTATACAGAAATATTATTAATTATTATATATTTAGTTGCAGTATAGATAGGAGAATAATGTATTATAAATTAAAGATATATTAAGTTGCAGGTTTCATAATCTAATCTGTGTAAAGACTAGGGAGATGAAGGAAATCAAAATAACTACGTGTTAGTAAAATAAAAAATCGAGTACGGGGTACCTCGGAACTTTTCCTCCCTAAAGTGGCCTCTCCTGCGGCTTCGCAGCAGGAGGAAGCAGCATTGGGCGTGGTCAGTACTTGGATGGGTGACCGTTTGAACAAACTGATTTTTTTATTATAATTTTTCAAAAAAAAAAAATTGTATACATTATTTTTATTTATTTTATTTGTATGTATTTAATTATTTGAATGTTGACAGATGTAAACAAACTTGGACATTTTACATAAGTATCGCACTAATTAATAATTATGTTTGCTTATTATAACTTTTAAACTAATAAATGGAATTTCATCAAGTTATTTTATATTTTTGTTCTTTTATTTTTACACGCTTTTAATTAACTTGACTTGTATGTCCGCGGCGAATCTTGTAACGTAAATTTGACGGACTTCCCGACTACCTAGAAAGCTGAAACTTGCACAGATTATGTATTTCCGATGACAATACAATAATCAGTAATTGGTTTTACTAAATTATTAGTATTAGTCGATAAATCGCCAGATTTCTGAGAAATGTTGGCGGTCAAATTCAAAATCAATTGTAAACAAACACGAACAGTGACAGCCTTGAGTGACAGCTAAGGGAGGTTTTATTTGAATAAAATATTTAATGTTTATATTATATTACAAAACCATAATTATAACCTATGCAGCTGAAACCTTCCATTACATAATAATAATAATAAATCATGGCAAACAGCTCGTGGAGTGTTTAGGCCTGCCAAATGGCTTACACAAATTATGAATACGTGTATACTTTATTAAATTACAAATGTTGATAGATTTAATTTAGTTATCTTAATTTCAACTAAGTAAGGTTAAAACTGATGACAAAAGACTAAAAAGTATATAAAAAAAAATAATAAAACGCTTTTATAAAGAATGTACTAAAAATTAGAAAATAATTAACTTTTAAACAGCCACAGTACTACGAGCGATCACACTATATGGGTATGTCACTAAATATAAAAGCGTGGGGCGCTTTGTTTATAAAACCCCAACAAACACATTCCTCCTTAAATCCTATGTCTTACTTCACAAAAATATGTAGTCTGGATTCTTGGATTTATAGTTATGAAAAAAAGCTGATAGCGCTCCACGCTTTTATTTTTAGTGCCTTGGTGTGATAGGTCGTAGTACTGTGGCTGTTTAAAAGTAATTATTTTCTCATTTTTAGTACATTCTTTATAAAAGCGTGTTTTTATTTTTTTAAAAATATAATATTTTACCTGTTCCAACGATAATGCTTCACGTCAAAAATGTATTTATACTTTCGGTATTATTAATCGTTAAAGTTTTAAAATTCAAAAATCGATAACTTCAAAATGGCGGCCAATATCAAAATTGTGGATTTGTTTGTCAGAGAGTATATTTGTTCCAAATTTGAACTCGATCCAACCACTTTTTGATAATTTTTAAATTTTTGCTGACTCGGCAAACTGGATTCAAGATGGCGGAAAATGTTGATTATCCGGGTGGTGCAACTAGAAGTAAGGACTGATTTTTCTGCCAAGTTTCAACTCTCTAAACCCTGAGTGCTACGACGATAACACACTTACACACATGTACACATAGGTTAGTAAGTTGGGGATACACCACAAAAGAGATATTTGTAAACTACCAACGAAATTACATTATTAAAGGTTGCTAACAGTTTCTCTCCTGGAGACTGAAGTAAGATATCTAAACGAATACACTTTAGCACAACCAGATTGCAGGTAACTTAATGACTAATAAAAACTAGAAAACATAAACCTAAGTTTTATAATACGCACTAGGACTTGATAATCAATTTCATTTCAACTCATGTGTAACTAATATGCGGATATCTGTCAAATACTGAGATTTCTTCGTAAAGCTTGGTTTAGCAACGAGTTGTATTCGATGGATAAAATAGTCAGTTATTTGAATGGAATGTCCTGGAAAACTATTAGGTACTTCTTTAGATGGTTACTCCCCTGTGTTTTTTTTAGAATATAAATGACTTTGACTAAATAACTATTAAGACAAAGGGATGCTTAGTCCAATGTACTTTG
Source organism: Gerris buenoi (assembly GCA_001010745.2). Lineage (NCBI taxonomy): Eukaryota > Metazoa > Arthropoda > Insecta > Hemiptera > Gerridae > Gerris > Gerris buenoi. The sequence continues at coordinate 712,518 of KZ651203.1, forward strand.
GGACAAAGGAATATCACACTTGTTTTTATAAGGGGAGTAACAATCTAAAGAAGAATACTCCGTATACCTTCTTTAGATGGTTACTCCGTATACCTTCTTTAGATGGTTACTCCCCTTTTTTTTCTTAATAAGGGGAGTAACCATATAAAGAAGTGCCAACTATTATAGGTTATGACTAAAACTATTACTATTATACTACAAAATATAGAAATTAAATATTGTCCAATACATAAATTAATAGATAATTATAATAGATGCGAATTATAATAATTATACCTCCTGCTTTTTGTCTTTGCATGTCGAATGGGACAGCATTCCAATCCTATGATACTGAATTTATTTCAAGTTGGGGAATTACAAATGAAGTTTATATTCTAGGTGGCGTGATGCCCTGTGACAGAGTCGCGGGAGGAGCGCCTATACAGTCGAGATAATGGGACACCCTTATGTCATACTGATACTAAATTTAAATACAATATCTTATTTTATGTATTTATTTTTAAACGTATTAATAAAATATTCAAAAGGGGGGTTTGAAGATTTAGGTTTTAGTATTTAGCTAAGTCAAATTTATTTTTAAACAACATCTCTTATCCAACTTCTCTCTCTTCCTTGCAGGCATGCCTCAAGGTAATATTCTAGGTCCTTTTCTATATTCCGTTTACACAGCTGATATCCCACTTCACCCAAATACTAAATTACCTTCCTTTGCCGACGACAAGGCTATCTATATATGAAAGCTTTAAAACCATTGCTACATCGTCATAAAATGGGCAACGAAAGGGAAGTTAAAATTTAATAGAGAAAAATGTTTTTTTACAACATTTATCCTAAGAAGATTTATCTGTCCGCCGTTATCCCAAATTCCCCTCGTCATGTAGCAAGTGAAGTGTGGTACTTAGCATCTGGAACTCATATACACGAAAAAACGAACCGAAATGATAAGACGCTCCTTGACTATAGGAGTTCAAAGTAAAGAAGGAAAGTTTAAATAAAGAATAATATATATAGTAAGAGACTTTAAATGTAAATATAATAATTGTAAATAGCAAACCTTTCATTTGGTTGGTTGGAGGGAGTGAAGGGTATGGGTAGTACTCGGAGAGTAGCCACCTCCTCGTGGTGAGTTCTAGGTCATTTATAGATGTACAAAACGGGTGAAGAGCTGCACAATAAAAATAATTTTAACATAAGAGAATATTGTTTTATAACAACCATGCTTATAAAAAAGTAATAAAAAATGGATTCGACAAAAGAAAATATACTATGAATGCAATGTAAAAAAACCCAAAAATTGTATTTTTTCGAAATTTATCCGTTATTGCGCAAACGGAAAGCAGAATGGAATAAGGTGCAAACATTTTTTTTATGCTTAGATCTACTTCATAGAAGCCAAAAATCACTATAGCGATTGTCTCGTAACACTATAGCGTCCTGAGTAATTTTTTCGTAAAATAGCTAAAATCTGATTTTTACGTAAATTTCAAGTGCGTTGCGCATCGGAAGATGTTAACCGATTTTGATTATTTTTATTATTACTGGTCTTATATTACTTTGCTTTGTAAGTTTCATCACACACCTGTCACGTGGTTGTAAAGTAAAGAGTAGGGATGTAAGGAGTGGGGGTTCCCTTACCTAGCACCCACACTCTCTCTCTCTATTAAACCTTCGAGGAGGCAACATGTCCAGATTCTATCACAAATATATATATTAAGGTTATGTACCAATTTGATAATTTATTAAATATTATATGTTTCTTTTAAATGTGTATTGTTTTGTTTAATCATTNCAGCCATCCTAGCCTTTATTTTATTTCATTCTTTAAGACAAAGTATGTAATTTCATTTTTAGAGGGTTGGTTCTTCTCCCTTTAAAAGAACCTGGAGCTCATAAATAAATATATTTGTTTTAATTTTTTTATTCTAAGAAATTTACCCTCTTTTTTTTTTTTTTTTTTACTGTAACCCACCCCTACCTACCAACTGAGATGGGCAAAATCATTATTTTATGTGCATGTCACACACTTTTGAGTTCAGCGCAAGAGAGTCCCGAACATTTTTCGTGGATTTTTCCTTCACAGAAATCACAGGTAACACAACCAGTCTTGTTATTAAGGTCTAGTTCACAAACCAAACACTTTTTACACTTATCCATGGTCTCAAACAATATGAAAATAGCTTAAAAATTGGAGCACGAACTTAATCAATCTGTTATCACTGGTCACATAGACATTCATAGACTTGATCAACATCTGTATGATCAAAAACAGAAAGGCATTGCTAACACAGCTCTGTCAAGCCACACCCTTGCCACACATCATACCTTCAAGTTCGAAGATACAAAAATAATAGGCAGAGAGACTAGAACAAACAGGAGGAAAATGCTTGAAGCACTCAATATAGCTATCAATTCAGAAACAACTATCAACCTAGATCCGTTCCCTCCACATCTAGCCCTAATGATATTTCTAATTTATGTAAACAACCAGATAAAAATAAAAATTTTGTTACAAATAAACCTCGTGTTTATGATAATACTAAATATTTAAATAAAAAATCTGATTCTAATGGTGATAATAATATTTGTACAAATAAATACAATGTAGAAGCAGTTGATAATAAGACTGCATATAGTTACCCACCATGTAAAAGTAAAGAAAGAATATCTCTACATCTTTTTGGTTTCATTTCTGACGATCCTATAAGTATTTTATTAGATACTGGAAGTAATATATCTTGTATTGATTCTGGTCATATAAAACAAAATTTTATAACCCCATGTGAAAACATTGTTATAACTACAGCAAATAAACAGCAATTAGACTTGCTTGGCACTGCCTCGCTAAGATTTTTTATAAATGATGTACCTTTTACTCATAAAGTATTTGTTATAAATTCATTAAGTTCAAATTTAATTCTAGGAAATGATTTTTTACTGAAATATCAAGCTGTAATAGATTTTAATACAAAAGCCGTAACTTTATTAACTGTAAACGGATTTTCTAAATTTAAATTAAACCAAACAAACACTGTGACAAATAATGTAAAATTATTAGACTATACTTGTAAATATAATATCCCAAATGGGAGATTTACTCCTGTTACTACAACTACGGATATCTGCATAGAATCCTGTTCAACAAAACAGATACCAGTAAAAATCCACGATTCTTTTACATCTGAAAGTCCTGTAGCTTTCAACCAACATTTGTTGGCAAAGAAACAATTAATGGCTCGTGAGGAAATTCAGACTGATGGAACTCATTATTTTATTACGGTGACCAATACAGGGCTTTTTACACAACACTTGTATAATAACACTCAGTTAGGAACAGTGTTAATTCCAACACATTCAGAAGAAAGTATCGGTGAACATAAGTTAACAGTCAACTGCTGTGAACTTAGAATCAAAACGGATTCATCTTGCATTACTAAACCGGATATTTTTGATGACGGTGGACAAATATTGGATATCAATAAAGATTTACCAATTGAGCAATACAATAAGGTTCTAACATTACTTAATAAATTCAAAGATGTTTTTGCTAAAAATGAATTTGATTTATCACCGGCAAACCTAGATCCTTATAAAATTGAAATGACATCCCATGAACCAGTTTCTTCACCACCTTATAAATTAGGTTCATTGGAAAGAACTGAGCTTGATAAATATATAGATGAATTATTAAATGCAAAAATAATCAGTCTTTTTCAAAGTCCATACAGCTCACCGGCTTTCGTAGTTCAAAAGCCAGGAGGTAAAGGCTACCGTATGGTTGTCAATTATCAAAAACTCAATAAATTAGTAATATCGGATAAATACCCTCTGCCTAGAATTGATACAATTTTAGATATATTATCTGGACAGCATTTCTTCTCTGTCTTGGACATTAATCAGGCCTTTTTCCAACAACCGATTCGAGAGGAAGATAGAATGAACCGACCATTCATATTTCTGACTCCTCAGTTATTTTTATAATTTTTTGTTTGTAATGTAATTTTATTTTATTTTTTTTTTATATGAACTTTGTTAAAATTCGAGCCGAATTTTAAAATTAAGCAGGGAAGTGTCACGTGGTTGTAAAGTAAAGAGTAGGGATGTAAGGAGTGGGGGTTCCCTTACCTAGCACCCACACTCTCTCTATTAAACCTTCGAGGAGGCAACATGTCCAGATTCTATACACAAATATATATATTAAGGTTATGTACCAATTTGATAATTTATTAAAGATTATATGTTTTGTTTAAATGTGTATTGTTTTGTTTAATCATTCCTTTAAACCAAATTATTCTACGTCACAATTACCTAACTATTTTTTCGCGTGGCCCTCGCTATAACAAAGGCAAATAAATAAGTTATAAAATATAGATAATTTTTGTATTTATGTTTAAGATAACCCGCGGGGCCCCGCGCCATATAAAATAAAATGAGTTAACACCCGGTTCCGACTGTAAGCTCTTATAATTGGGCAGACGAGTCACACTAACAAGTGCGCTCTCAAAATACTGTAAAACAAAAAACTGAATTGCATTTGATTCAAGTTCCATTAAACAGAGAGTAATTTTTGTGACATTCTTCGCATTCTCAAAACTGCCATGCCCACGCACACAGCAAAACACTAATAAACATTTGTCAAGTGGCTAGATGAATAACGTTTTCATGGATTTGAGTCTACATTGTCACAGCTAAGTCTACATTGTCACAGTAGCGGATGAAGCTGGAGTCAAAAATCACTTGTTGGAAACATTTCCCATAACTACTGATTAAATGGCTAAACTATTTACTAATTATGAATAAACTATTTACTGTTTTATTATTAAAATCCTTTAAAATACTTTGTAGCATATCAGTTAGCTACATATTTAATTTTAAATAAATTTTAAATTTAATTAATTAATGTAAAAGAAAATAATTTCATGGTTGAATTTTTATTCGAGTTTAGATAGTTTATGTTTTGTTTTGAATCAGCTGTTCCTTGGGTGACGTCATGATTGTGTAAGGTCATGTATTTGTTTGGTGACGTCACGTTTTCAATGGTTTTTATAATTAGATTAATTCGTACGTTCTTGAATGGAGGAGATAATTGAATTAAGTCAAGATTATTTTTTTTATTAAATAGTTTATTTTGAACATCAATTGATAATTGTTAGTTCATTCAACAAAATTTCATCGTTGATTAATTACTTGCGGTAGGTTGGTTCTTCTGAGAAATCTTAGATAAGGGATGCACCTTAGCGAGAATCCACCCCCTCTTTTTTCATACGCTCTTGGGATTTTGCTTGAAGAGAATCTTCGCCTCCGAGACGTATCCCTTCAGCCTACGATATGAGCTTGAGCCGCCATTTTTCTTTAGACTCATTTTTTTATGGAATTTTAAGTTTTCCGTTTAAGTAGTCGTAGTTTGCCGGAAGGCAAGTTTTTTGAATTAAATTATTTTCTCACATCCAAGGATGAATTCGTTCTCTCCGTCGTGAAGACGTAAGTTTACCCAATTTTTTTTTTGTCTCGATTTTTTTAATAGTCTAAACTTAGTTCAAATAGCTAATTCTATGCTATTTTAATTATAGGGCTTTACGTTGGGGCCAAGATTATTTATGCTGAGTTAATATTACTCTACGCTGGAGTCAACTCTATAGCTTTGATCAGGAATTGACTTCTATCAGCTTTAATTCTCGTTCGAGTTGGAAAATCTTTTTTTTTCACACTTCTAGAATTTTCTGCGCAGCGTGGACTTAGAACTTCTCCTGCACCATGTGTCTGCAAGGATTGGAAACTGCGTATTAATTTTTTATATATTTTATTAATAAGTTATTCAAGAGTTTTGAATAGTGAGATTTGTTCTCAGCAGCTAAATAGTTGAATTTTAGATTTATTTCATATTAATGACTTAAGAAAGTCTTGACTAAATCACCACATGGTGATAGATTTTTGATCTGGTGAGAGAGAGGTTAGAGTAGGTAAAATAACTTGCTAATTTTAAGAATATTTTATTAATTGGTTTTGTTAACCATTACATGTTTAAACTACATAAAAAGGTCCATTTATATTCAACCATGATAAATATTTTTTTTTGAAAACTTAATATAAAATTTGATGAAACATATTAATGTTCTTCCAAGTGAAGATTTCTGTTTTAATGTAAGTCCTAATGTTCTTCGATGCTTATTCGTCAATATTTTAAAAGAGCTACCTGTGAAAAAGATATATATATAAAATTATTTATTTAATAAATTGAAAAGTTTTATTCAATATTCTATTTTATTTCACGAAGTCTGCTGAATACCTTTTCTTCAACAAAGTCATTGATATTAAGAATTTTATGCAATTTACAATTATTTTAAATTTTATGCAAATAAATATTTGCAAGAGAGTAAATGGTCAAAACCGGATCAGGTACATAAGAGGAGACCATATTTTGTCGCCCGTTACAGGTACTTGATAAAGAGGCCCAAGTTAATTTTAAACCCCCTCAGAATACCATATTTTGGTCGCCCGTTTCAGGGACTTCTTATTAATACCATATTTGGTCGCCCGTTTCAGGGACTTCTTATTAATACTACAACTTATATCCATACATTTGTGCCAACTAACTACACCATAAGTTTACTTTATTTTATGACAAAATATTAGAATTAAACTTCACCTCGGTGATGCATAAAAACGCTGTTTTGAGAGGTCATATTTTCAAAATTTTCCCCCGGACCCCCCTTCAAATGTGGCATTGAAAATGAATTTAAAAGGGTAAAAAAATGTAAAATTATAAGCTGTTAACATGAATTCTGGGATAAAATTTAAAACGCTTAAGGGAAGCGTTTTAAATCCAATTTAATTTTTAAATTGGAAAGATCACAAAATATGAATAGTAAACAGTTTAACTTATTACTTACAATAATAATTTAACTATCCCCAAGATATCATGAAGCATGAATAGTTAAGTATAACAGAGCTAACTTATTGCAATTAAAATTTTAAGGAGGAAATGTTTTTCTTTGACCCCGTTTGCAAATTATGTAATTTAACTAATTCTATGTAATTCAACTAATTAGTTGAAAACTATGTAATTTAAGGTGTTTATGTTCAAGTAATATGTTTTATATGTTATATAAAATATATCTCTTCCCTACTCTAAAGCTTCTCCTAGAATTCCGGTTGAAATTTTATATGCGTTTCAATTGTACTGAAAACAATGTTTAAGAAGTTTCATTAAAATCGTTATACGTTAGAACGGAAGATATCGGTAAAAACTTTGCTTTCTTTATTTTAAACGTTTGGGTCCACTTTAATAAATTTAGCTATCTTTATCACTTCGTAACAGTGTCGGTGTTCGTTTTACTAAAACAAATATTTAAAAAAGTAAAAATTACGCGAGCGTTGCGCGTGAACGCTTGGGCGGATAACGTTTTCCAACGAACTCAGCCTGGGCATTGGTAAAATAAACATGTGCACAAAATTTCAATTAACTCGGTAATCTTTCACTCAAGTTATCGTCATCGGTAGATTTCGTGACGGTGATTCTATGACGGTGATTTTGGTCGTTTTTTGGATTCACTCCCGGGCTCCAGAACGTGCCACAAGGAGTTTGTTCCAAATATATAATACAAACTTAAAAGTATAGTGATTGTAACACAATTAAAGTTGTGCACCTAATTATTCCCTTTGTCTAAAAAACCTAAAAAAAATTTCGTTCTTGAGAACGATAATGTATCACAGTTTGTTACCTTCGGTAAGCTCGGAAGCAAAAGGGGGAAACATTTTCGTTTTATATATCTACGTATTAAGTAAAGTATATGGAAGTATTCCATCCACCTCCGAGAGAACTGATGTATTAGGACTAAAGATATGATCTAATTGGTTGAAAAATATATATTCCATCCACCTCACGACAGGCTGATTCAGAGACCGACGAGAAGACAATGATGTTTAGGGACTAAAGAAGAAAAAAACCAGACAAGTTAAGCAATGGAAGCAGTTGATGTAAAGAATTTTTACAGCTAAAAAAAGCAATCAAATGAAAACTTATTTAAAGTCGTATCTACAGAATTTTTAATCATTTATTAACTAACTCGATTTTTAGACAATTTTTTAATTATTTTTTTACCTCTAAAGCTATTAATTATTCCCGATTCATTATGAAATACTTTCAAAACGTTCTTTACAGCAACTGAGACAAGTGGATACACACTAAACTGAGTATATAAACAAACAACCAATAACTAAATAGTTAAATGTTTGTATCCTACATAAACATGTAAGTGGGAATCCCAGTTACAAATGTTAATATCAACTTGACTTTATATAATAAAATATAAACAAGAAATGTTCAATTTTATTTTATTCAAGTGATATGTTGTCGCAATTTTGTTGAATTTTTTTTGGGGGGGGGGAGGATTTCTCCCAATATTATTCGAATTTATCGATACTTCCAATTCGATACTGCCCATCGCTATAGGGTAGTGTAGTGTGGCGCTGCGATGTGATAACTCATAGCAACTCAGTCCGTCCTCGTCTCAACGCTACCAAACAACACACTCAAGAAAGCCTTATCTCATCGCTAGCGACGCGCACCTACACTTTTTTTGCAAACATTGAACAATTGAAGATCACGTTTGGTATAGCACCGCTATTATAGTAATGCGTCCATGCATCCATGTTGCAATGAAATTTGTTGTTACAGTTACTCTAACATGCCCAACTATTGTTGCTAAAAAGCCCAAAAAATACAAAACTTTAGGGTGGGCGGCCCACCCGCTGGAGCCGCCACTGTTTTAATTAGTATTAAGTCGTGTAATATGGATCCTTGAAAGGTAGAAAGAAAAAGAAGACTAACACTGCTTCATACTAACTGGCAACGTTTCGGCTACTCGACCCATTTTCGAGCCTAAAATATATAATTGTAATGTAAATATAAGAAATACATACAAAGAGCTACATAAAAAGTGAGAGCTACAGTAAAAGTGTTACTTCAGTTCTCAATCTGAAGAGTAGTGAAAACAACGTAAGTAAAAACTAAGATTACCTACAATCAATGAACTGGTGGTTCATCACGTCAAATTCCTCCAATCAATAATACAAATTACTGGTAATATGATGGTCAAGTAAAAATGATAAAAAATATTCTATCTGAGTGAGAGCTAAGGCGATACTTAAAAAGACATGTATTATTACCATGAGTGGAAAGTATCACTGTGCTGAACTGTTAAAACAATGCTGTACAGACATTTAGATAATAAACTCTTTTGACTAGCAATAAAAACATTAATGTAACAATATAACTAAAAACTCTAAAAAAAATATCACAGTGTAACAATTAGGATGTTATGAATCTAGAAAATATATAAAAAATACGTCTTGTTATCTCTAGCAATTGATAAGGTAAGGATGTGACTACATGGTATTGCAATTTTTGTTATCTAATTTATATCAACCATGGTTTTGTTACTCAATTAAAATTACAAAAATGCCTGTGCTTGATAAATAAAAAGGCAATTTTAATTGTGTGTTGTAATTTGGATATAATTCAGTTATGAATTATGGGGTGTGTTGCGTGGCGGGAGTTTTGAATTAAAATGGTAGACTCCGCTGTAGCACTTATTTAGAGATCTGGAATCCGTTTTAAGGTTGATAGTTGTTTCTGAATTGATAGCTATATTGAGTGCTTCAAGCATTTTCCTCCTCTTGGTTCTAGTCTCTCTGCCTATTATTTTTGTATCTTCGAACTTGAAGGTATGATGTGTGGCAAGGGTGTGTCTTGACAGAGCTGTGTTAGCAGTGCCTTTCTGTTGATCATACAGATGTTGTTTAAGTCTATGTTTTAGCAGCTGACTGCTTTCACCAATATAGCTCTTGGGGCACTGTCCACAACGAATCTGATATATTGAACCTATTGTAATGTTGATGGGGATCTTATCTATGAGGTTATGGTACAATTTATCCGTTTTATTGTTGGTTTTATGTCCAATTGTGATGTTATTGCAATCAAATTTACGGAGGAGTTTCTGAGTTGATTTAGATAAGCCTCTAATGTACGTTAAACCAATGAACTTATTATTTGAATGTGTAGCCTCTAAGTTATTGGGTTTAGATTTAGTATTAGGGTTTTCATTTTTGTACCATAATTGTTTAATTATATGGCTGGGGAAGAAGTTTTTCAATTTGGTAAAAATCTTGGAGCGGGTGTTATTGATGTGACATTTGAGTCCCCCCTCCCTCCCTATCCGGGGGTTCACCTGGATCCTCCATATAATAATTTAAATAATAATTTAGTCCAAAAAATTAACACCGGTTGAAATATTAAAAAGATATAAAACAATAGGTATTAGGAAGTGAATACAATGTTGCCAAAATAAAATTAAGTCTAAAAGAAGATTTACAATACAGAATTGAATTTTATGTGACATATTTAAGGCTCATTTACATTCATTATTATTTAAGTTTACTATGGAATTTAAATTTACACATTTATATTAAATAATATGTGGTAATAAGTGATACCACAATATATTTTATACTATCTATTAATATTGTTAATCTTGTAATAATTATATTTTTATAATATTTTTTTGTAATTATTATCGTTTGTTGAAATGCTTATTTTGTTATTGTTAATCTATGACGGTGATTTTGGTCG
>KZ651203.1:754371-781001 GCA_001010745.2 Gerris buenoi
GGACTAAGATTAATATTTGTTTTTTAAAACAAAAGAGCATTGAGGATTATATCAATAAAAATACGTGTGTGCCGTGAGTCTACTAAAACTGGCTGACCACAGTGAGCCCGAAAATTGTGAATTGCGAAAATCGAAATGAAATCGTGAATTCATGTATTAAATAAACATTTATAAAATGTGTGCATGTGTTTTCGTCACATCCTCAATGCGTATAATGTAGGTTTTACTTCCAACTTTCGAGCTTAATTAGCATTAGAAAATGAAATTTTTGTGGTGTGGCCCCCCTTGTGGGAGATCCTGGGGGCCGCTTTGGCCTAAATCTGGCCCAGATTTAAGCAACTAGTACTTATCTTCATCAACTATTGACTCATCCATATCTTTTATATTAATAAGCAGGTATTTTTGATGGCACAGGAAGGCAAAATCACATAAACAATCAACTCAAAAAGTTGTTTTGATAACAGTGCTAAAACCTACCACATCAAACAGTTTGGTTCAAGTTCAGGAGCGTTCCAACAAGACGGAATCACAAATCAATTTCCAACTGAGTAATTTTCGCGCATGCGCATTATGTCAATCACGGATAATCATGGACTAATCAGAAACTGATTCGGAACTGGCGGTTGGAACAAACCTATAATTAATTTGTTGTTTATCTCTCTATATTTTATTTCATTTTTCTTTAATAATAATAAAATGTACATTTAAATTTATTTCTACAATAATCTTACAAACAATGTTATACCATGCACTCTGTAGCCAAAAAGCACATATCTCTAAATTTATCCAAGACCAATTGATCATTTTTGAATTTTTGAAAAAATTATAAAGAATGTAATTTTTTCTTTCTTGTTTAAAATGAAGATTTATCTAGCTAAAATAATTGTACCATGTACTCTCTACCTAAAAAGTGCAAATCTTATTTCAAAATCTTTTCAAAAGTTTTGTACGTTTATTTTTTACTGCAACTTGAGTAGGAAGAAATTGTTTATTTCTTTTTGTATAAAAATATACAAATAACAATAAGTTTTTTTTTTAAGTTATTAAAACATATTTCTTATTAATTACTTTAGAATAGAATTAATTTCATATTGTGTTATTTACTTTTTTACAAAATTTTTGTGAGTACTTTAGAAGTTATTTATATTTATTTATTGCAAATAATTTTCAAGACATTTTTTATTTATAATTTGATATTTAATTTTTATAATTTCATCATGTTGTCTAAAGATCAGTGAATTTATTTAGTAAAAAGTTATGGCACAGGTGATGTGTTGTACAAACATGCAATTCTGTTATTTAATATGAAGTACCCAAATGTTTATGCGACAAGACAACATTTGAAAAAATCGATTGATAAATTTGATAGATCTGACAGCGTAGAGGGTACAGAGAGAAAGAAGAAAGTTTATGACAATGATGATGCTGCAACTTTGTTAGTTTTAAACTCTGTCAAATAAATTAAGCAATCCCTATGCTCAAAAGCGCGGGAATTACCTATCAGTAAATCGCATATCCAACGAATAAACAATAAATAGAATTTTTCCATTTAGGCCTAATTTTATTAATAAATTAGAATGGAGACAACGCTTTACAGCTCGATTTTTGTTTAAAGTTGGGTGCAAAAATTAGATGCAATATTTCATTTCATAAAAATATAATTTTTGGTGACAAATTAACTTTCTCCACAAACGGTCACATAGCGTCACAGCACATTAAAATTTGGGCTCAAGAAAATCCTAAATTTTTCATAAAAACTAATAGTCAGAGATATAAAAAAGTTAATGTTTGCTGTGCTATGACATCAATGGAAATTATAGCACCTTACTTTTTAGATAAAACTTTAAATAATGAAAGTTACCTAAATTTTATAAAGAGTGCATAGTACGAAATTTTTAATTTAATAATTATTCATTTCAAAATAAGCAAAATTTATTATAAAGAGTAACGCTTTCTTGAAAAATGAAATTTTTTGTTATTTACACGTAAAGACAACCTAAACTTGGGACAGTAGAGAGGGAGGTCATTTCTGACATCAAGTTCACTTTTTATGACATAAATTACCTTAGGATATTAAATAAACAATTTTATAAAGAGTAACATTATTTCGAAGAATCAAAAATAACCCCACTTTACTCTTGATACTATTTTTGAAAATAGTAATTTTTGGGTACAGTGTACATACATAGTAAGAAATTTTTAATTTGATAATTCTTTATTTGAAAACAAGCAAACTGTTTATTCCCACAAATTAGAGTCAAATAAAATTGAAGTTAAGAGCTTGACAAGGAGGTCTATGGAGATTGGAGAACTACGAGACATATGACATTTTAAGAACTTAACATTCTGATAGTTGGAGCATAGGAAACATAAACAAATAAAATAATAATAACAAAATAGTAATAAAATAAAGTCATAGAAAACAGAAATATGTATTAATAAACAAATTACTCCCCCTTGAACCCAAGAGAGTAAGGTTGAACTAAACCTATAATGCTTAGTTCAAAAGATGAACTCATAAATAGAAGTAATTCATAGTCATGTCACAAGCAAGAAACTACTACACAATACACTGGTCATCATACCTCTGTATGATTGTCAGGCTAACCACTTTGTATGATGCTTAATTGGTTTCTATCCATTTTAGACTGTTCGCTAGCTTGGTTTCTTGCTCCACGTTCAGCGTAGGAATTAGTTATATATTTCTTTTTTGATCTAGCAATGCACTAGACCAATCCAAAAAGTCCTCATTCATTAAAATCAGTTCAGTAGTTTAGGTTGTAGGTGCGTCAACTTATAATGAAGGAAGAATAAGAAGTCGTCAAAACTACCATTTTCAAACCTATTTTTCACTACTTATATTTGACCGATTTTGACCATTTTTTTTATTTTTGATTGCGGGATACAACCTTCAAATACATTAAAAAATTATTTAGGTACCTCGTATGTATTTCACGCTACAGACCCTCAAAAACCCTAGTTTGTCACCTACAGTATATATACACTGGCAGCTTTTGTGAAATTTTGACTTGGCAGGGCGGAACGCTGCTGCGTTCCTAAATAGATATACTATGGTCATATGTGACGCATGTTTGCCGACAAAGAACATTGTCACATGCACTGAGGCAGCTCCTACCTTATATAAAACGGCATTGGCTCTCTCTCTCTTTCTCACGCTGCAGTGTTTTAAGAATTCTTATAACATAATGTACCCGGAATCGAAAAAATCATCCAACCACGAAGTTACTCATGTATCTGCATAAAAACCTGTAGACCTGTTATTATTAAATCAGTAAAATGTTTGTCGAAATACAATTTCCTAAATTAATATAGTTATACTATTATAAAGAAGAATACAGATAGAATAAAAGAAAAAATATTCTTACATATTAAATTAAGTCAAGTTGCATAATTATAGTTAACTCCAACATTATTGATGTCAACACCTCCTAATTCCACTNCAAATAAATAAATAATATAATTAAAAAATGTTAAATTTACAGTAGCATTCTCGTTGTCTAGAACCTTACCGCCACCCTTTATATAAAGAAAAATACATATATTAAGACATATTCTTATATGACTGATGCATAGCTTTGCTAACGTCCAGCATCCCGTATCCATGCTTACGTAGATGTAAATGGTGGTGTTTGTAGTTAGTTGCGCTCGTATATTTCCTCCTATTTTTTTTTTAGTTAACTTATACATAAATAGATAATAAGAGGTATAACTTCTGATCCGAAGTGACTGAAGATGTTAAAGGACAAAGGCTGGAAGGGGTGCAAAAATTGCCTCTATCCCCACTACCAGACGTCAGAATGTACTTCAAAATACTCCTGATTTATCTGCAAGCTTCACCACAACACTATGTTACACTTACCTTAGTCTAAGCCTTCTGAGAAGACAACGACATCAGTGTCACCATCTCAACATGACAAACCATCTATATCTTCTCAAACTTTTAATCCACTATCTAGTGTGAATTGTACATTGACCTCTAGATGTGATGTCCTTTTAGGCACTGCCCTTGTTCTTATTAAGAATAGTTCCGGGGACTTTGTTTCTATTAGACTTGTAATAGATTCAGCGAGTCAATCATCACTTATTACAGAGGAGAGTGCTTTAAAACTTGGTTTTAATCCCATATACCAGAGGCAAGTGCATTACGATCTTCCCCTGCATTTACATCTAAAGGCAAGATACCTTGTACCATTCGATCAAGAACTTCAGACTGTCCTGAACTTCATTCATCATATGCTGAGTTGTCCCGTCTATAACCTATGATCTACCTAAGTGACCTATACCTACTGAAATTTGGAAACGTTTTTAATCATATCAACTGGTAGACCCGGAATTTTGGAAACCTGGCCCAGTCGATCTTTTGGTTGGGGCCAATCTGTTTGGCCGTATCATCAAAGGCGTTCCAATTATTCTTTCAGACGACCATCCTCAACTAATTGATACTATTTTTGGTCACATCATCATAGGTCAGCTGAACTGAAACAATTTATTTTATTCAAATTCATCATCAACATTGCTCAAGTTATGAATAAATTCTGGAGACAGAGGAAGTTATCTCTAACATACCAAAACAGTCTCCTGAAGAAAAGGACTGCGAAAATCACTTCATATCAACACACTCCCGTTTACCTTCAGGTAAGTATGTGGTTTGTTTGCCTTTTAATTCTTTATCACCTCCTTCAGACTTCAGTGGCTCTAAACATCAAGCACTTACTCATTTCTACAACATAGAACAGAAATTACGTAAGGATCCAAAACTTAAAGAAGATGCAGGAAGCTAAATCACTTTAACAAAAGCTTATCCATTTACTCAACAAAGGAAGCTTTAAACCCATCAAGTGGATGAGCAATTGTCCATCACTTATTCAAGATGAAGATAAAATAATCTAAGATGATCTAAAATAATTAAAATAAATAAATAAATAAATAAGATCGGGGTTCAGGAGTAGTAGCCTTATCTGATAAACCGGAGTCATCAGTCAAAATCCTAGGATTAGTGTGGGATCCACACAAAGATGAACTATCATACTCCATCATACAGCCTGATTTAATATTCACCAAAAGGGCAATTTTATCTACTATTGGCAAAATGTATGATCCATTAGGGTACCTAAGTCCAATCACATTCATGGCGAAAACAATCCTTCAAGAAACATGGAAGTCCTCCACTGAATGGGACGAAGAGATCCCAAATCCACTAAGAAAACTTTGGACAGAATTTATTTCTGAACTTTCTCACATTTCTCTTGTTAAGATACCTCGGTTCTTCAGTCACAACCAAGTTTCTAATCTTCAGTTATTTGGATTCTGCGACGCTTCTTCTAAAGGATTTTGTGCCTGCATCTATCTTTATGTTCAACAACCTGATAGCTCATCATCTATTTACCTACTCAAAGGGAAGACTCGATTAGCTCCTATAAAACCCTTAACCATTCTTAGATTAGCAATTTGTTCTGCTTTGCTGCTGTCTCAACTCTACGTCTCTATCCAACTTTTTTGTAAATTCTTAAACATATCTAAGGTTACCTTCTTCACCGATGCATCAACCGTCCTTGCTTGGCTTAAGGCACCAGAACATTCTTCAAAAACATTTGTAGCGCATAGGGTGGTCCGCGTTCTAGAATTAATTGATGTAGATGTTTGGCGACACATACCTTCGAATGACAACCCCGCAGATTGTGGTTCTCGAGGGCTCCTGCCGTCTAAGTTGCTTGATCATTCTTTATGGTGGTCAGGACCTTCTTGGCTACATCTTCCTGAAGATCAGTGGCCTATTGCAACTTTAAATATTAACTTAGGGGATCTTCTTGAAGTCAAACAGACTCCAGTAACTATGATCAGTACCCTCACTGTCTCATCTGATTTTTTCGCATTAGTGGAACGTTACAGCACCTTAACTAAATTAATCAGAGTCTTTGCTATAATTTATCGATGGCTTGGAAAGATTCGCAAATCAAAAGACTTTAGTTACTCTGGTCTAATATCTCGCAAAGAGTTTCTTGAAGTTTAAACATGACTGTTCGTATACATTAACACCATTTCTATCATGAAGTCTTCGGAAAAAAACCCTAAGAGGTCGTCGATTCTGTCCTCTTTAGGAGCATTTGTGGATCAAAGAGGAGTTTTGAGGGTGGGCGGTAGAATATCGGAGTCAAAATTACATTTTGATCAATGTCAACAAATTTTAATACCAAGAAGGTGTCATCTAACCAGTTTAGTTGTTGACCATCACACCCGTTTCCACATCGAGTCACAAGCTCTTCAGACTATTATATCTAAGGATATCCACAGGCTCATCAAGCAAATTCTCAACTAGGTTTGTTTATTTATCTTTTTATTCTGATTTCTTATTTGAGATGTTTACGGTTTTTTTCTTATTATTAAAGTAGGCATTTACTAAGTATTTCTCATATTTAGTGCTTCTCCACCTTACAACAATTATCTGCGCTGCTAGCTTGGTGTGGCAGCACCTTTCAACACCCAATCACCAGAGCAGTTATCATTCAAATCATCATCTTCATCATCATCATCTCTACCAGACACTTATCTTCTTATATCACCGTATTTATACATATCTATACTTTCTATAACTTATATCAAATGTATATCTTTATACATTTTACTTTATCTTCATTATATCAGATTACTTTTATTTAGCCTTTTTCCTTTATAGTTAACCCTAACAGCCCAGTTAACAGTTCTTTTATTCACCCTTTCATCTACCCCGTAGGAGAAAAATCGGGTTATAATTTTGTAGCCCCCTTGCTCCTACAAAAACTGTAACGAAAATTGTTGGGAAATTAATCATCATTGTGGTTATGAAAAATGATTTTTCATAACCACAATGAGGTCACTTTCAACTGTCTCCGTTAATAATATTGAGCTAAATTGATAATGTTATTTCTGTAAAATATCAAAATATTTTTTAAAGTCAAATGGTGCATAAAAAGAGCTCAAAGTGGAAAGTTTTGGTGTAATTGTTGTTAGTGGCTTATTTTATGTTTTTTGGGGTGCTGAACACGAANGACCAAGAATTGTTTTGAGGCTAGTGATAAGGCTTGAGAACACTGTAACATTTTTTTTATGAATATCGGAGGCTGTTTTACAGAAGTGGAATCTCCTGCTTCTTGGTCTGTTTGTAAAACACCAAATGGGTTCTTGGTTGTGAAGTTAGGTGAAGAACTAGGACCGGCTACAATATTCCTAGGTATGTCAGTTGGACGGAGAATAGCGGACGGCGAGGGGGGTACGGGGGAATCGGAGATGTTCGAGCTAGACGCAGCGAGCTGAGGGGATGAGCCATGAGGGGTGGGAGGTTCCTCGGCTTCTCGCATAGTCTTAGCAGTCCCCTCCACCGAGGATTGAGAGCCTAGAGACTGCGTGAGAGATCTAGACCTCTTCTGACTCTTTTTCTTTTTCGTCATATCGTTATTATTGATATATAAAGATTGTTTACCTTTTGAAGGCCGTTTCCTGATAAAACTCGGCCGACCTGGTGTACCTCGACCGCTCAGTCTATATCACGAATAAACTCACTTTTTATAATAATTAATTAAATTAAAATAAAAACTGCTACGATAATAATAAATACTGATATATACAATAAAAATCGGTCCGAGACAACTCAGACAAACTTTCTCATACATGTACATTTAATTACTATTGGAAATTTCATCAAAAATATCATAAAAATAACTTCTCCCGGGCGGGGAATCGAACCCGGGCTCTCTCCATCCGNCTTAATGAACAAACCTACATTATTGAATTCGTGTAATACTATTTAAAGTGAAGTCAACATGATATAATAAATATTAAAGTACCAAATAATTTCTCGTTTATGTATTTTGTTACAAATAGTTAACTGGGTTAATTATTACTGCAATTTTTAATTGGAGAATGAAACAAATTTAGGTCTTTTGAGTGATAAATTATCACATTATTTCATATTTAATCATGAAAATAACAAGTTAGAGATTATTCTTTTATTTAAGATCCTATAATAAAGTTAGTTTAATTAGAGACCCTACAAGTATGGTTTCTTCAGAGAACTATAAAGAATAGTTAATTTAAAAGTAAAGACGTGAATACGTGGGGAAAGAGAACATTAATTATTTATAATTTTCGCCGGGGATTAGAAATACTTAATCCACGTTGTCGATAATCAAAATGTTGTCGAGTTTCAAACAGCTGTAGCTCCGTTTTAATTGCGCGATTCAGTTTCAAAGTAACGAAAAATACAAAAGTTTAGCTTAATTTTTACCCACGCCAAGTTTTCCCTTGGATTTTCTTGTCGAAGGAAAAACTCCGCTCCCCCTCCCACTTCCTCTTCCCTCTGATTCTCTTTCATCTCTTTCACATTATTTTTTATTTTAGTTTAATCCAAGTCGAACTTTGAACCCTTTTGTGTAAAATACAAAAGAGGGTACCATTTTTTAGGAGGAAATGTGTAGATTATCTTTTGTTCAAAAAATACTTTGACTGATTGAATAAAAAAAAAGGTTTTTTGGAGATATATTTAAAAAGATTGCAGAGAGAAAGAGATTATCTGGAAGGATTTTCTTTAGCTCACTCCAGCAGAATAAATTTTATCAAAATATAAAGAATGAATTTCAACATTTTCTTTCAACAATATTGATCCGTTTTTTCATCTGAAAAATAACATGTAGAATATACTCGATTATGATGTTTATTATTCGACGAATCATCTTTTAATCGCTCTATATGCATATTTCATTTTTCGAATTAATGCTTTTGTTTTATATTTGATTCAAAATGTTTCGAAGGGTGTGAAGTTCCAATTATGACTAGAGACGTTGTAATACAAGTAACACAACAACAACAATATTGTCAATACATTTGGATATTAAAATTAACAATATTAGTGTTTATCATCAAAATCTTTAGTTGTTCAAAGTATAGGAGGGAAATCCCTACAAACAACCAATAATTTCTTAAGTTCGAAGTCTAAGAATGTTAATCAAGAAGTCAGGATGCTTACCACAAAAATGGCAAAACAATAATTTAGAACAATAACTTAATCAATTGTAAATTAGGGTTTAGACGGTTCTGTCTCAACGTTTTTGTAGTATGAGTTTTACTAAGGAAAGAGACTTTGAGACTAATGAGTTGACCACCTTATGATCAGACCACCTGACTCAATTATTCTGTTGCGGTCAACAGAATCTAGCAAGCGTGCATCTTCAGGAGGAGACTACGTCACAGTTTTTATTTGGAAAACATTGCAAGGAACGCATTCATTCTCATCTCGAGGCATATTGGAATCATCATCAGTGACACTGGCCTCTTTCAAAACATTCACACTTGAAATATAGCTACTGGTTTCCAATCATTTCTTTCCCAATGTTAACACTTTGCCAGTTCCAATCTAATTCCAGTTGTGCAATTCTTTAGTATTATTTGTGTGTTATCATTAAATACACTTATTGGAACGAAGTTCCTTATGGCACGTTCTGGAGCCCGGGAGAGAACCCGAAAAAACTACCAAAATCACCTTCACAAAATAACCGTTACAAAATTACCGTCCCCCAAAATCCGTCACGAAATCTACCGATGACGATGTAGCCAGGTGGCCGCGATGCCCCGCCCCCCCCCCTGGTTTTACAGAAAAGCATCGAAGTTCAAGCCCACGCTTGAAAAACGGGAGCACGAGGCAGCGACCACTGGTCGACCAGGTATGACCAGCAAACACGGGTCGACCACGCACAACTAGCAACCATCTACAACCATGCACGACCCCTGACCAGTAGCGGTTGCCTACAAAACAAGGCCGGCGCACCAGGGACGAGCCCCCCGGTCGACCACGCTTAGCACACGTACAGGACAACTACGACCCAGACGATACGCGACCACGCACCCCCCGCGAATTCGCCCAACCCCCATATAAGGACAGGCCAGCTTGAGCCGGCGAGTCAGTTCAAGCTAGAAGTGCGGGCGGTAAGTTAGGCTGTGTGCCGTATAGTTGTTGGCTGTGTGCCGTATAGATGTAAAGACGTAAGTTGTGAGCTGTGTGCCGCATAATATTATGTGTTGAATTTGGATTAACCTTTATGGATTACCTGGAAACAAGAGCATCATATGGGTGAGTCGATTTAAGTTTACTGTTGGAACCCCGTCCTCCGCGGGAAGAAGGCGACGACCCATCAGGTCAACAAACAACTTTTGGAACTTAACTATTTTTCTTTTCTTCTGGACTTAAATAATTGTTGATTAAAAGTATAAGTGTAATAAAGTAGAGTCATATTTCTATGTGCATGATGCTCCCATAGGGCCCTGTTTGTAAGTCCTTATGTAGAGAGCTCAAACTTATTTTGTTTCAATTAATAGACTTATATTTTGTTTAAGGAGGGTTGCCTCTTCGCTCCCTCCAACCCGTAAAACGATTTATTATTATTTATATGTTAACCCTCTTCCTAACTAGGTTTAAAGAATTAAGTTTGAGTTTAAAGTGATACGCCCGCCTCAAGGCACGCTACCACCCNGGACTAATCTACCCGAGTCACTTCTCGACTAAGTTCAAGTTTTACTTCCTGTTTTAGATGCAGTTCCCCCGGCGAGGCGGACTCCTGTCAGATGATGAGCCGAAAGAAACGCCGAGGTATCATCGAGAAACGTCGCCGAGACAGAATCAACAGCAGCCTGTTAGAATTGAGGCGACTTGTCCCCACGGCTTTCGAGAAGCAAGGTTCTGCCAAACTGGAGAAGGCCGAAATACTTCAGATGACTGTCGACCATCTTAAGAACTTACAAGCCAAAGGTAAATTAAACCCATATTACAGTTATTAGTGTCTGATCAACAAATCATCTGACAATAGATTTGAACTTAAGATGACTACTTACAGTTGACAAAACTAGTAGCTATTATAATATTCTTCATGGCCATGTTTAGGGTACAAGTATTCGATTTTACTACTTGAAATTGAATCGAAGAATATCATCTGGAAAATCTCTGTATAATCAAAACTGGCAATAAAATACCGTGGATATTATACATATAGAACGTAATTACTGACAATACTCAAAAGTTTATCAGGTGATACTGCGAAGTGCGGATATACAGTTAGAATTTACTCTGCTGTAGTTTCCGCACCCTCGTCATTCTAAGAAGCCTGCGTCGAATCTCGTTACAGCAGGATTGCAGCAGGGTATCCAACCTGCCTCCGTAACATTACTTCACCCTCACCTAACAGTACCACCCACAAAAATATATAATAATAACAACAGCGCAACCTTCCTACTAAAGTACACTTACTCTTTCACGAAATCCGGCTGCAGGTATCAACATAAAAAATGAAAATCGAGAGTTAACTGTACAAACTATGGAAAAAAAATGGTGCGGAAGGAAGTAACCTTTTAGGATTTTAAACGATTATATATTACCGGAACATATTTCATAGGATTTTAGTGGGTCGTTGAAGGGTTTGAAATAACTCATCTTCACACTTTTCGTTTTACATTTGGCTATATTTCGCCCCTCTCCGAGGCATAGACGTGCCTGAAAACATAATTTTACATTTTTTTCATATAGTTAGGTAACATTAATTATTTATTTTGTAAGTTAACTGATTGATAATACATTGTGACATGAAATATAACAGAACNCGAGGCCGGCGCACCATGGACGAGCCTCCCGGTCGACCACGGTTAGCACACGACCAGGACAAGTACGACCCGGACGACCCGCGACCACGCACGACCAAAATTCGCCCAACCCCCATATAAGCACCGGCCAGCCCAAGACGGCGAGTCAGTTAAAAGCTAGAAGTGCGGGCGGTAAGTTAAGCTGTGTGCCGTATAGACGTATAGACGTATAGAGGTATAGATGTAATGACGTAAGTTGTGAATTGTGTGCCGTATAATATTATGTGTTGAATTTGGATTAACCTTTTTGGATTACCTGGAAACAAGAGCATCATAAGGGTGAGTCGATTTAAGTTTACTGTTGAAACCCCGTCCTCCGCGGGAAGAAGGCGACGACCCATCAGGTCAACGAGCCACTTTTGGAACTTAACTATTTTTCTTTTCTTTTGGACTTAAATAATTGATGATTAAAAGTATAAGTGTAATAAAGTAGAGTCATATTTCTATGCGCATGATGCGAGCTCCCATAGGGCCCTGTTTGTAAGTTCTTATGTAGGGAGCTCGAACTTATTTTGTTTCAATTGATAGACTTATATTTTGTCTAAGGAGGGTTGCCTCTTCGCTCCCTCCAACCCGTAAAACGAGTTATTATTATTATATGTTAACCCTCTTCCTAACTAGGTTTAAAGAATTAAGTTTGAGTTTAAAGTGATACTCCCGCAACAAGGCACGCTACCACCCTTTGATGTGTGGCGACGTATTACAAAATGTTGCCCAGCGGTGGGATAATTTAATTTTAAATTATTTAATTTAAATTTTCTCTTTTGTTATAACCTACGCCGAAGTAGAAAGAGAGTTTTTTTTTGGTTAAGCACCTGTGCTTGTTTCCATTATGTACAGTTTAATTTATAACGATGCCACACGGCTGAGCAAATTATTGGTCCAAAATTAAGTTTCTGTTTTTTTTAAATTAATATTCCCTTTCTGACTCCGGGTATTATTAATTTATATCTTTTTATTATGTTACCGAAACGTTACTTTTTGAGTTCGTCTTAGTTATATTTATTAAAAAGTTTATTTAGTTATTCTTGTGAATGTGGACTTGTTTTCTTAAATAATTTATTACGTGTTATTACTTGACCTCTCAATGTTATCTATTTATTTTCTTTTATTCAGTTACTTAAATTTAGTCTTGAAAAACATATTAAGCTTGGTTGAAGAGAAATTTATTCTTTTGCTCACCTTAACCACTTAATTATTAAAATAATTTATTTTGTTTTATTCGTAACTTTAATAGTAACCATTAACTAATAGTTTGGTGTCTCTAGGTTCCGTGAAAAATTCTGTATACTTGATCACGGCATCCTCTGAGACACGTAGCGATGATTTAGAATTTAAATGTTATTTTGTTAATTATTATTTTAATTTTAATTTATTTAAACGTCGTCGGTAACTTGAGTAGTCCGTTTTTGTTTTTTTTAGACTTAACTTATTCAATCATTTATCTAATTTAAAATCTCCTTTAATTAATAACTCATTAATTTTCTGTGGTCTTAGTTTTCTTTTTATTTGGGTTCCAATTCCGTTAATTTGTGTGATTAAACTTGTTTTTTTTTATTAACTTAACTTTGACTTTGATTCTTTAAAAAAAAAAAAAAAAAAAAAAAAAAAANATCTGGTTTTTGTTTAAATTATTGTAAGACCCAGATTTTTTATATATTGGAAAAAAAAGGAACGGATTTTACAAATTAGAAATTATTTATTATTAGTATTCCATAAATAATTGTATTTCAATTTTTTATTTTGTAGTTAATGGAAAAGTTTGTGTTTGTGGATGAAATGACTGAAGATGACTTTAAAATAAAGTCGAAACGTCTCAGAATGTATATGTGATCTAAAAATTATTATCCTTACACCTCTACAGCCATCAAATTATCATCGTCATATAACTTATAAGGGTGTATTACTAGTCAAGTATTAATTATTAAATTTAAATTGTCTTTAAATAATTGGAACCTAGATTCATAGCTTTAAGTCTAAATTAATTCTTTAAATTAATTTTTCTAAATTGATTATTTAAATTAATTTCTTAAATTTAAATAAATTCTTTAACTTTTTAATCTAATCAAAACTTTAACTAATTATTTTTTTGGCTAATCGATTATTTTTTTGTATATTAATCTATATGTACTTGACTTGTGTTAATTTTTGTCTGTTTGTAGGAGAGTAAATACCTTTATTGAATTAATACCTATTTTTAATTGAATTTAATATCTTTTTTATCACTTTCGTGGGCCTCTTACCCCGAGTGAAGCCTTGCTTGATATTTATCTATTTAACTTTTTTTTTGTGCTTGTTGTTTATTTACTTATACTTTATACTGATAAATTTATGATACTTTATTTATTTTTCTTTACCCAACTCAGATATAAATTATTTGTCTTTGAAATTTTTTGTGTATTATTGATTAAATTATTTATGTATTTATATGAATAAGTCCATATTATTTTGTCTTATTGTGTTTCTAGGGAAGTAAGTATCCCTCTTATCTCTTGTACAATTCGGAGGATACCCCTCTCGTATTTATTTATTTATTTTTTTTTATTTCATTTAACTTATTCTTGATAACTTGTGACATTTGAAAACCTCTTTTTTTGTGTGTTTACATAATTTAATCAATTAATTATTTTTATTTTTTAGCATTAATTAATTATTTTTCATTTTATTTTTGTTTATTCATTAAATTATTCTCTTTCTCTCTTCGTGTGGCATTCCCTAGCGATAAGGACTAGATTAAATCATTTTTTTTTTCTTTTTCTTTTGTTCTCTACGATGGTTGAGGAAGAAGAAACTGGACCCTTCGCAGCTGTGATGCGGCAGATGGAACGCCTGCTGCTGCGAGTTCCGGATCCGCCCAAACAGGAATCAGGGACTGGGCCCCTGCCGAAATCCTTGCTCGACTCTATCGCTCCCTGGGACCCCGATCAGGACGACAAATACTCCCTTCATCAGTTCCTGCAAGTTCTCGAGGAGACCACTGCCGGACTATCTCAGGAGCTGAAGTTACGGGTGCTGAGGTTGAAGGCGAGAGGCTCGGCTTACACGTTCGTGACCGGCAGGCCAACCAACCTAGCGGACCCGTCACCCTTCGACATCCTCAAGCGGAACATGCTGAAGTGGTATGGCCAGGACGACCCGACTGAAGCAGCCATGAAGTTCTGGTCAGTACAGCAGTTCGAGGACGAACCATTACGAGAGTATGCAGAGCGAGTAGAGCAGTTGGCCCGGCGGGTCGCCCGTGCTGAACACCCTACCTGGACTCCGATAAGGCAACAGGAGTGGACCTTCATAAGAGGTCTCCGAGGCGAGCTGCGACCTCTCGTAGCAGTCCAAGCACCAGACACTCTCAACGACGCCCTGAACGTAGCCAGAAAGCTACAGGAACTGTCTACGCTCAACCCCCAAGGCGACCCGTGGCACCTTAAGAATGGTAACAGCATGAGTCCAACGCTGTCCCTCGATGCCACTCTACGACGGATCGAGAAGCTACTCGTAAGTCTTCAGGGGTCACCGAAGTCGGAAGCGGCCACTGGAGCTTGGGTTAAAGGTAACCGTTGCCGCTGCCGTAAGCAGAGAACAGGAAAGAGGCGCTGCTACGTTTGCCGCAAGCCTGGGCACCTCGCTGCAAGCTGCACTAGGTGGATCGTTTCCTCTGTCTGCACCTACTGTGGAGATGCTGCTCATCAAAGGGATCGCTGCCCTTGGCCGCTGTGGTCCAGACCTGCTCAACCTCACCTAGCCATGACGCCTGAGCGCCCAAGGCCTCCACCAGCCCCAGCTACACCTGCAGAAGAGTGGCGGTCTACACCTGGGAACGACAAAAATGTATGCTCCGGAGAACCGCGTGTGCAACCAGTGTGGATGGAAGAATACCCTGAGCCAGATGCGAACGGAGAGATCTCGCAGCCTCTAGACAAGGTACTCCTAGATATTCACCACGTTCCTGCTGAACAAGAGCTCGTCAACGAAGAGCAGAGCGAGTACGATGCTAGCAAACCAACCGAGTGCAGAGACGAGCCGAGGAAGGACACACCAAGTCTTGGATCACAAGCAACGTCATCAATACGACCGGAAGCAGCAACCGAAGGACTTGCTGCAGAAAGAAGTCATCACCCCCTCCAAGAGTCCGAGGTCCTAAATAAACCTTAAACCTAAATAATGAGTCATGTTTTATTTTTGTTTGTATAAGAAATGTTATTTTAATTAGATTTTATGTATTATAGCTTATGCATATTATTATTTACCTTTGTAAGAGAGAGATTAAAGTGTTATTGTTGGAGAAAATCTTTATTTAAATTTCAATTTATAATTATTATTGACAACACTGAGAACGAGTGATGGTTCTAAACCTGTTATCCAGAAGGTTATGACGCATTCTCTTCTCAATGTCTCGCGGTCTCGGTCGGTCTGATATTTTATATTATTTTCAGTGTTAAATATATCAGTTTTACAATTTAAATATTTGTTTCATACTTTATGAAATCCTTTCTATCCAACAAGGGTTATGGGCCCAGGATTTCATAATAAATACGTTCGATGTTTACGGATAATAAATCGCGATTAAAAATTGCGTCCAGGATGGCGTCCGAAGATTCAGTCGTCGGTCTTCCGAAGTTCGACGGAAAGAACTATATAAGTTGGAGATTTTGAATATCGGCACTTCTGGAAGGAAAAGGTTTGACAGAATACCTGGAAGCAGACTTTCCGACCGAAAAAGAAAAAATTCAAGAATTCAAGAAAATGGATGCGAGAGCAAGAGCCATCATAGCATGCGCTTTGGACGACAGTCAAGTCGCACTTCTGGTAAATTGTAAAACAGCAAAAGAGATGTGGACATCTCTAAAGTCGCGCTATGATCTAGAGAACACTAGAAGAAAAGTGGAGGCAAGAAACGATGTCTCAAGACTCGAAATGGACTCGAAAGAAACATGGCAGGAGTACCTCGTGCGTTCTGAAAAAAATTTAGAAACAGCAAGAAATATATGGCAGAAATTGAAGACGACGAATTTTTCGTATCTGTTTTAAGGGGTCTTCCAGCAAAATATAACATCGTAGCTCAGCAGTTCGATAACGTATCAGGAAAATTAGGGGATTTAAAACGTAGTTTTACGTCAATGGAAGAAAGAGAAAAAGGTCAAAGTTCTCAGCCTCAAGCTTTTTAATCCTACAGCAACAACGCTACAAGTAAGAACAACAATAATTATTCTCAAGGACAAAAACTAAATGTATGTTTTATTTGTTCAAAACCTGGCCATAGAGCCAACGATTGCTGGTTTAAAAATAAAAACAAAAATAAGAAAAATTTTTTATCGAAGAAATGCTAATAGGGGACGGCAGTCAGCAAATGTTGCCAACTCTAGCAACTTCCATTCTGAAGCAGCATGGACTACATCAGACAGTACAATATCAGATCTGTGGATTATTGACTCCGGCGCAACGAGTAGTATGACTAGCAATACACAGCTCAAAATGACTGATAAGAAAGACGATGAGAGAATCGTACACTTGGCAGACGATAGAACTATAAAATCTATAGGTTCTGGTACTCTTAATCTTAAGAGCGGACCTTATTCTCTTACTTTAACTGATGTCTTAATAGTTCCCCAACTAAAGGGAAACCTAATTTCTGTTAACAAATTGGTCCAAATTGGTTATAAAGTAAATTTTAACTCTGATGCTTGTACAATAACTGATAAGAATGAAAATACACTAATGAAGGCTACTAAATATGGACAATTCTATGGTATCAACTCAGAAACAGTGTTCAAAGTTGAAGATAAACAAATGTGGCATAGAAAACGATGCCATATAAATGAAAAATATCTCGATTTGATGAAAAAACAAAATATGGTCACTTGTTTAAACTTTAATTCAAATACCAAGATGGAACTGTGTGCTTGCTGTGTTAAATCAAAATACACTAGAAGACCATTCTACTCTGTAGTGAAACACCATTCAAGTCAAATCCTAGAATTACTTCATATCGACCTGATAGGACCTATTGAACAATCATCTATAGGCGGCTCCAAATATGTTTTAACGATTGTGGATGATTTTTCCCGTAAAATATTTACAAGTTTTTTAACTAGCAAGTCTGATACATTTGAAAAAATAGAAAACTTCATTATATGGGCCGAAAATAATTTTAACAAACTCATTAAACGAATTCGTTCGGATAACGGCATGGAGTTTTTGGGAAATAAAATGAATAGCTTATTTAAGAAAAAAGGCATTAAGCATGAACTAACTTGTTCATATTCACCACAATCCAATGGCATCGCTGAGCGTGCTAACCGTACTATTATAGAAGGTGGAAGAGCTCTACTCATTGATTCAGGACTACCCATAGAATTTTGGGCGGAAGCTGTCGGCACAGCCACTTATTTTAAAAACAGATGTCCAACTAAATCCGATGATAACATAGTTCCTGAAGAAAAATTTACAAAGAGTAGACCTAGTTTGAAACACCTAAAAGTATTTGGTTGTGTCTGTGAGTATTGGTTACCAAAAGTCCACAGAGAGAAGTTTTCTCCGAAAACAAATACAGGCATATTTGTAGGATATTCTTCTCAACGTAAGGCCTACAGAATCTATGATCCAAACTCATTTAAAATTACAGAATTTAGAGATGTTACATTTTTTGAAAATAGAAGAGGTATTGAACTTTTACAAATAATCAATGAAGTAAAGGAAACACCGATGATCTTTAAATTTACCGATGAAGATAATAACAACAGTACTGCACAGAAAAATAGACCTGATGCAGAAATAAGGAATTCTGATACTGATACCGAACATTCTATTCCTACTGGTGACTCGGAAACACATACTAGTTCTGATAGTGACAATGAAAAATCAATTTCTAAAGAAGACACCCAAGAATCTGATACTGATTATGAAGATAAAAAAGATTGGAAAAATACTGAATTAGCAAAGACTGAAAATAATTCTAGACCTGTAAGGACTACAAGAAAAGAAGTCAACTATAATGAATCACTGAATAGTAGCAACGACATGATGAGAGACAAGTCTTCAATAGACGATACTTATACCCCGGATGAGTCTACCTGTTTAGCTGTTGAAAATGTACCGAAGAGTTACAACGAAGCTATGGCTGTACCTGAATGGCATCAAGCTATGTGTAAGGAGTTGGAGTCATTACAACGACACAAGGTTTGGAATCTTGTTCAACAACCTGAAGGTATAAAACCTATTAAATCTAAATGGGTATTTGCCGTTAAAAGAAATCCTGATGGGTCTTATTTATGTAAAGCAAGGTTAGTAGCACAGGGTTGCCACCAAAAATTTGGTGTCGATTATGTAGAAACTTTTTCCCCTGTCATGAAGCCTACTAGTCTTAAAGGATTAATTTCATATGCTGCCCAACATGGGTATAATATTAATCGTTATGATATACAAACTGCTTTTTTGTACGGTAGCTTAAAAGAGAAAGTTTACATGCAACAACCTCCTGGTTTTGTCAATAAAAAAGGATATGTTTGTAAATTAACCCTATCGCTGCTGATGCCGGAAAAAGCCGTCATGAGAAAGTCGTGCCACCCTTGCTGATGCCGGAAAAAGCCGTAATGAGATTTTTCGATGTTTCGATGGAACTGTGAGTGTCAGGAATATTTTTAAATGCAACTAGCGATCTCTAGCGGTTGTCTATAATATTATTAAGTTGTTCACGTGGCCGCTAGATTTCAGGACCCTTCATTTTATTTTTAAAAAAATATAAATGCATAGCTCTCCACTAAAATCACCTTCACAGGCCTCTCGGAACTAATACTTGGGTTTTTCTTTGCCACCGCTTTTTGTCGTAACTTTCTCATTTTTTTTTAGCTTCCTCGCGACAATTGTATAATATATTTTTATAGCATATTGATTGTTACATACTTTATTACGTAAAANAATCAATATGCTATAAAAATATATTATACAATTGTCGCGAGGAAGCTAAAAAAAAATGAGAAAGTTACGACAAAAAGCGGTGTAGGTGTAAAGCAACTCCGCACAGGGAAGTAGTTTGGTGTAGAACAGGCCCGCACCTGGGGCACGTTTCCACTCAGAGTCGCCCGCAGCGAAAGGGTAAATCAAGCGTTGTATGGACTAAAACAGTCTGGAAAAGTGTGGCATGAAACTTTCCGTGATCATCTTTTATCTAACGGTTTTAAAAAGTTTAATTCTGACCCATGTGTATATTCGTTCACTGATAGAAATCAAAAAGTAATTATCGGTTTACATGTTGATGATTTTTTAACTGTCTCATCAAATAATTCTGTTTTAAATAAAGCTGTAAGCATCATAGAGCAAAAATTTGTTGTAAAAAAGTTAAAAGACACAATTAATGTATTAGGACTAGAAATCAAGTCCAGTAAATCTAAAATAGAAATAAGTCAAACTCATTATATAGATGAACTTATCAAAAAATGTAAAATGATTGATAGTAATTTAGTAAGCACCCCTATGGATGCTCAACAAGATTTAGATAAAATAGACAATTCTCCAAAAGTAGATGCAACATATTATCAGCAGATTTTAGGCTCAATCATGTATTTGATGACTAGTACTCGGCCAGATTTGGCTTATCCTGTAGGAGTACTCTCTAGATATACTAAAGAACCTCATATGATTCATCTTCAAGCTTTGAAACGTGTACTTAGGTACATAAAAGGTTCGCGTAATTGGTCATTAATTTATTGTAAAGGACCTCTCACATTAAATGGTTTTGTTGATGCTAGTTGGAAAGGTGGCCAACAATCTACAACTGGTTTCCTTTTTAAAATTGGCAATAATATTATACAATGGTCGTCAAGGAAACAGAACTGCGTTTTTATCTACCTGCGATGCAGAGCTTACAGCCATGTCTGAGGCTCTTAGACAAGGAGTATATTTAAAAATATTCTTAGAAGAACTTTTTGAAAAAGATTTAGGTGTAATTGAATTAATGTGTGATAATCAAGCCGCTTTATCTCTAGGTAAAAGTGGATCCACTACATCGAAATCAAACCATTTAATTAGACAAGTGTCATTTATTAATTTTTACTATGCTAATGGTACTGTTGGTTTGATTCATGTTAACTCAAAAAATCAAATAGCAGATTTCTTGACTAAACCATTAAATTTAAGTTCATTTAAAAACTGTTTAGATCTCTTGAATAATTTAACATGAAAAAATTAATTTTATTCAATTCTATTATTTCGAATTATTTGTAACTACATATTTTATTAAGAATTAATTAAACAATATTAATAATTAATTAATTAATCAATGATATTGTTAGAAATAATAACCTAAAAGAAGAATATTATAATACTATTATATTCAATAGTTTTCTATTAATTTTTGAAGATTTGTGTTAATTTAAATGTAAAGTGACTATTGTCAAAGTTAAATTCTTTTTATTACATACTTAAAATTTTTATTTAATGTTCATTATTATATTTTAAATTTAATTACTTTATTCAAATTTTAATTGGATACTTTAAGTAACAAGTATAAGTTGTTTATGAATCAAGAAAAAATATTAACTTTCAAAACATAAAGATATAAATTCTTTTTAATTTTGTATTACTTAATTATGTTTGGTTTAATCTCCACTAACTATTGTTGTCAATCATATACATGACTTTATTAAAGAATTAAAATTTACGGGGGGATGTGTTGGAGAAAATCTTTATTTAAATTTCAATTTATAATTATTATTGACAACACTGAGAACGAGTGAAGGTTCTAAACCTGTTATCCAGAAGGTTATGACGCATTCTCTTCTCAATGTCTCGCGGTCTCGGTCGGTCTGATATTTTATATTATTTTCAGTGTTAAATATATCAGTTTTACAATTTAAATATTTGTTTCATACTTTATGAAATCCTTTCTATCCAACAGTTATCGGTGGAAACGAATGTTTTGTTTTGAGTGACCGAGATAACGAGCGGGGGTGTGCGGGAGACACGTGTGTGAGAGAGACACGGGAGTCAGTCGGGGCCTAGCCTAGAAGCTGGAAAGAGACGTCACGCACTAGCGGATTCCGACGGCTCTGACAGCAACTGCTACGCACGTACTCACCCACGTATTTGCAAGCCGCTCTTAAGAGAGGATCGCTGACGGTTTTACGCCTCTTTGCCTCATCTNCACGTACAGACACTTCCAGGCACGCACCGGCACGCCCGGGCATGAGCAGGCACACCGTGAGTACCGTGTACGTCCACCCCCACCACCAGCAGACGCCTATCCCGCCCGGCGTACGGCACACTGTACGTGCACCCCGGACGTCTAGAACGAAACGCACGAACGGCAAGATACGTCCAGGCACGAGCCGCGTTCAGGCACGTACCGACACCACGCTCCCAAATAAAAGCACCGGCCCGCCTGAGACGGCGAGTCAGTTCAAAGCTAGGAGTTCGGTCGGTAAGTTAGGCTGTGTGCCGTATAGTTGTTGGCTGTGTGCCGAATAATATTATTATGTGCGAAATTGGATTAACCTTCTGTTGGATTACTTAGGAACACGAGCAACTTAAGGGTGAGTGACTTTAAAATTTTCTCTTGAGACCTCGTCCTCCGCGGGAAAAAGGCAACGACCCGTCAGGTCATCAAGCCACCGTGTCGACTGAATGTTTTGTTTTGAGACCGAGAGATAACGAGCGGGGGTGTGCGGGAGACACGTGTGTGAGAGAGACACGGGAGTCAGTCGGGGCCTAGCCTAGAAGCTGGAAAGAGACGTCACGCACTAGCGGATTCCGACGGCTCTGACAGCAACTGCTACGCACGTACTCACCCACGAATTTGCAAGCCGCTCTTAAGAGAGGATCGCTGACAGTTTTACGCCTCTTTACCTCTTCTTCTCACATCGGAATCAGCTAAGCTAGATTCAAGTCATTTAGTTTTAATATAGAATATAGAATAAGTGAGACTCTGGACACTTTTGTGCGCATTAGATTTAAGGCCCCTTTCCCTCTTAGTTGATAAGTTTGTCTCACTTACTCACCGTAAAATTTTAAGTTAATTTAAGACTGCTGAATCCGTCAAGGATCTAGGTACGACAGTACCACTTAAGTGAAGAGTAGGTGCTTTCAGGCCCAAGGAGCCACTTCTGGACCAACATTCTGGTGAAGTGCTAGAAAGAGTTATAGTTTTTTTTAATTCGGTAGGACTCACGAATTCAATCGTTCGTTTTTTTTCTTTTTTTTTTTTTCTTTTTAGAAATTCCTCTCTCTCTCTCTTTCTCTCAATTATTATTATTAATATTACTATAACTATAATAATTCAATTATTGTTATTTTTCTTAATCTATATATATAAAATCCAAATACCACTCACTGACTCACTGACTCACTGACACATCACGATATCTCTGAAACCACTGGACCTATGACCATGTAATTTTGTAGGTGTGTTCCTCTTACCTCCTAGTTGCTCGCTAAGAAATATTTTAAAAATCCGCCATCTTCATTCAAGATGGCGGCCATTTATATACAAAATTCGACAAGACGATNCAATTTATTTTTTTGTACTATTAGTGAGAATCTGCCTTATTTAATTAAAGCCTTTTTTTAATGATTTGATTACTCACTGTATTTTTATTAATTGTTAGTAAGAATCTGCCTTATTAAAGTAAATACTTTTTGTTATAATTTCATTAACTTATTTATTTTTTATTGTGATTAAGAACCTGCCTTTTTCAAGTAAAACTTTTCTTTAATTTTTTTTTGTTTAAAGTTTAATTGTTTAATTTTTTTTTTTGATTAGTAAATTTTTTTTTTTTTAAATATATTTTTGGTTTACCTTTTAAATTGGTAATTTTATTTTTTTTTACTGAAGTAAGATATAAGGCAGTGTAAATATTTTCTTTGAAACTTTTATTCTATTAAAATCTGAAGGTAGCGATTTCTATGATTGTTCTTTTTATTATTATTATTTGTTTCTCAACCGACTCATTATATTATCCTAATCCTTTAACCCTAAATCACCCACCCCAAACTGATCTAGCTGGCAAAACTAAAGGTACCTACTACCTACTACCTAACTAACCACTACTAATGTAATCTTCTTGTGCCTAATTTTATTCTTACGGTTTAAGGAAGCAGCATGGACTTTCACAAAGACTCAACAGCGAAGCCGAGCCGAAGGAATTGTCCTCCCTGGACCTCATACAGCCCGGCACCTCGGTTCCAGTCACTCCTTGCTCCGCAACTCCAGGACTGGCACCTCCTCCCCGGACTACAGTCACCCCCAGGAAGCTAGACGCCCTACCTCCAGCTATAGAGACGCCTAGGCAGTTTTCTTTCGCCGACATGGGCGTCGGCTTGCGGAGAAGGGAGGAGTGTAACCAGGTGGCCGCAAAAGCCCCGGCCCCCCCGGTTACTGTTAAAAACCCAAATTTCCACGTGGCCACGCCATGTAACAGGCACGTACAGGCACGCCCGGGCAGCACACGAGCACAGCAGGCATCGCGAGTACAGTGTACGTCCACCCCCACCACCAGCGGACGCCTATCCCGGGCGGCTTACGGCCCACTGTACGTGCACCCCGGACGTCTAGAACGAAACGCACGAACGGCAAGATACATCCAGGCACGAGCCGCGTTCAGGCACGTACCGACACCACGCTCCCAAATAAAAGCACCGGCCAGCCCGAGACAGTGAGTCAGTTCAAAGCTAGAAGTTCGGGCGGTAAGTTAGGCTGTGTGCCGGATAGACGTGTAGACGTATAGACGTATAGTTGTGGGCTGTGTGCCGAATAATATTATTATGTGCGAAATGGGATTAACCTTCTTTTGGATTACTTAGGAACACGAGCAACTTAAGGGTGAGTGACTTTAAAATTTTTTCTTGAGACCCCGTCCTCCGCGGGAAAAAGGCAACGACCCGTCAGGTCATCAAGCCACCGTGTCGACTCAAGTTTTTTTTTTTGGACTTAAATAAAATTTTAATGTAATAGAGTCAAACTTTTATGTACTCGATACGAGCTCCCATAGGGCCATCAATATGTCCAATATATCCAAATTCAACATATACCAGCGACTCATCTACCATCCAAACTATAGGTAGAAGATCTAATTATAGTAATAGTACATCGCAGCCTACGTCTCAATCCAAATACTCATCTCGTCAAGTGCATTTAGTTCTGTGAAGTCATAGTCGGTTTAGTGATCTCGAAAGACCATCATCTCAGTCGGAAATTCATCTTGGATTAAATCTTCTGGGCAGTTATTGGCTAAATTTTTAGCTCGAGTGTTTTTTTCACTGTTCCTTCAGGCTCTTCCTGCTCAGAAACGAAAAACCGTCGTTGAGGTTTGTAGCACTTTTCATCCGAATTTAACTCAGTCGTTATTACACATCTTCCTTTATAGAGTTAAATAATCTTTCCTCAGGAGAAAATTTCCTTGCTTCATCTTCCTTAATTTCTCCTGGTAATTTTTTCTATTACTTCACTTATCCTGTGGGATGTCAAATTGGGCTCCACACCGATGCGTTCTGCAGTTTCTTGAGCAGTTTTTAACCACTGCTTTAGCTTATTCCTTAATCGTTCCATTGTATGTGTCAAACCTTTCAGCATATCAAGTGACTTTGAAAGAATAGCATCGTTTTATTGGATTTCTTTATTCACTCTATTAATTTCTTTCAAGATTTCGGCCCATGCTTTCAGATAAAAGATAAAACGAAAGTCAATAACTGCATGCA
The DNA here is from genome assembly GCA_001010745.2 of Gerris buenoi. Taxonomy (NCBI): domain Eukaryota; kingdom Metazoa; phylum Arthropoda; class Insecta; order Hemiptera; family Gerridae; genus Gerris; species Gerris buenoi. Next base: position 779,734 of record KZ651203.1, read on the forward strand.
AGAGGCTTCTGACTTTGTTTCAGGTGGACTCTGCCTCTACCCCTCTTTAAGACTCCATCGACTCCATTTTTAATAAGTGCATGGATAGCTTCGGACTTAGCAGACCATCTAGTCTGACATGTTGCTTTTAAGATGGTTTTAGTGTAGGTTTTCAATATTTCCCTCCTTGAGGTGAAGATACAAAGAATGTGTATAATCTTTAAACCACTCTAAACACGTTAAAACGTTAGGAATGTCAGCAGGTGCATTGAGCCCAACTAAATTCAGAGAATGAGCTGTGCAAGAAACAAACACTGCCCTTAAATTACTTTCTTCAAATTATGCATGTACACTGTAGACCCTTGTTTACACCAGCCATGTTTGACACGTTGTAATTCGATTGGCCACAGTAATATTTAATATCTAATCCGTCTTCTGTTAGCTTATTTATTATTTTCCATTTTTACTGTGCTGTCCCCTTTAATATAACTAAACTTTTTTCTTTAGTGCCCTCAGGGGTATTATGAAATTAATAAAACAAAAAGCTAAAACATTTGCTTTGCTTGTTATATTTATATATTTGGTAATGTTTCGTCTCTCCCTTTTTTTATACATAAAATTAGAATCTGCAGCAAATAAAAGAGATCTTTTACAAATGATGTTGACGAGGCCCTTCGATTTCCGACACTCTAATAGCCAGTGAATTTAACTGATTAGCTATGTCCTGAACATGGAAACTGTTATGTCTAAAAATCGATTTGTAATAAGTATCGATCTTGTTGTTTAAATCGCTGTTATATGTCGATGTTTTGGAGTAAACAAGTAAACAAGCATCCATACGAGGGTAACGTGTTTCCACATTCCAAATACATTGTGTTTCATAAACTATATTGTTTTTATTTCAATTACATTTTGTGTTAAGGACACAACAAAATTGGCGACGAGTATTAAAAAAGGGTTTTAAACCAGTAAATCCAGTGTACAGACTTAAAAGCGATTTAAATAATCTACCGATACAACTAACAGGTAAGCTTACATATTATTTCATCATATTAACATAAGGACTTTTTTATTACTGGTCTTATATTACTTTGCTTTGTAAGTTTCAACGCACACCTATTACCCCAATTTTGAACCACTTCCCGTCATTCAATCTTCTCAAAATTTTGCACATAGAAACAACTAAGGTAAAGAATACAGAAACCAAAATAATAATAATAAAAAAACAAAATGGCGTCATATTTCTTTGCTTTTTAAGTTTCATCGCACACCTACTACCCCAATTTTGA
>KZ651204.1:10333-28362 GCA_001010745.2 Gerris buenoi
TTTTTTTTTTTTTTTTTTTTTTTTTTTTTTTTTTTTTTTTTTTTTTTTTTTTTTTATAGATAAAATCATTAATTACCAATACATATACAGTAAAACGACACATACAGTGACCACGGAAGGGACCGACCAAAAGTGGTCACCTTAGGCAGATGGTCAACATATCCAAAATGAGTTAAAAAAAATTTCAAATTCTTGGTTTTTCTATAATGAATAATGTTACACACATTTAGGGAGATAAGGAACGTTAATAGAAAAGAGTCATAGAATTTGTTAAATCAAATTATAATCATTATTAACACTGGGAGACAGACAGAGAAAAACAGACTCCATCCCGGCGCTGGAGTCTATTTTTCTCTGTCTGTCTCCCAGTGTTAATAATGAATATAAATTTGATTTAAATTAATTTAAACTTTCTGTAATATGAAAACTACAAAAACTTAAAAAAATTTAATTTAAAATTTGTTAATAGAGTACAAAATAAAACCTTTCTGAAATGTGATTAGCTATTTTTTTTTTTTTTTCCTATTTAGGCAAAAATGTGGTGAGACATTTTTTCTTCAAACAGTTAAAAAAAAAAAAAAAGTATTGTACATCTGTAATAATTAAAATACACAATATTCAATAGTAAAATCTAAAACATGTTTACGGTCATTCCATCACACAAAAATAAAAAGAAACACCTTTCACCTTCTAAATCAAACTAACAACTAAGCAAAAAAATAAAATTTGCTAACAGAAAAGAAGGATATATTCCAAAGAAGTGAGGATGAAGAGAAAAAGAAAAAAAAATACAGATAGTCCAGTCAAATTAGATGAAAAAAGATGAAAAATCCCATTAAAAAAAATCCTCGGGGGGCAATAGGTGCTTTTTTTCCTTTTTACTAAATATCTTTAAAAGTATTGACATTAGGCGAATTATGGTGATTTAACAATTTGTTCTTCATTAAATTTCCAATATAAATAGTCATATAAACTTTTTTTATACATCCAACCGTTTTTGAGTTACAAGCGCTCAAAATTAGGTAATAAAAAATAAAGTAGGATTAGGGGGTTAGTTAGGATTAAATTAAAAACCGAATGTTTCAAAATTATTATAGGTATTCGCACTAAAATAGTATATATTTATTTTTTTTAAATCTTTTTTTTTTTTTTACTTTGGTCACTTTAACCGGAATAAATTTTCTTCAAGGGACCAGAAGAAGGTGGCCACTGGTCAATATAGGCAGATGGTCACAATAAGCAGAAGAAAATGTACAGGAAAGTATTGAATTTCCGAAGGGACCATGAAAAAGTGGTCACATTGACCAGGTGGTCAATATACACGGGTGATCACTTTAGCAGGTTTTACTGTATGTTTATTTAAGTTAGAAAATTTGTAATGCTATTTTATAACTTATTCTTTTCTATTTATATTTTCAGGAATGAAGTTTGCTCTGACTGAGATGGTGCTTAGCCTTTGCAAACTGCTGCCGAAATACAAATTGTCTGTTTCAAGCAAAACTGAAATCCCAATCAAATTTTCATTCAATCCAACTCTCAGCCCTGCTAGTGGTGGTATTTGGCTAAACATTGAAGAAATTGAATCATGATTTTTATGATGTAAATATTTTAACAGAAATTAAAATATTATAATAATTTTGGATCTCCATGAAATAAACATTTTATGACAAGATGTTTCATCTTGTCTATAACCCAGAGGGAAAAATCTAAAGGCGTCTGGTCTGGTGATTTAGGGTACCATACTATGGGCCCACTTAGACTGATCCATCGTAGGGGCTAGTTGATGTTAAGCCATTCACGAACTTTTCTGCTGCAGTGACGAGGTGCACCGTCTAACTGTATCCACATCACCGTTCTTAAAAAAAGAATGAGATCTTCCAAAAGTTCGTCCAAATTATTTCTTAAAAAAATTGAAAAATCATTCCCATTTAACCTGTCTGGCAGGATGAAGAGATCATTTTTACCTCGATAAGTCCCATCTAAACAGCATTTACACTGAATTCTACTTGAAATAATCGTGTAACCCTTAATTTTGGATTATGTGTGGGCCAAGTAGTGTCTGTTATGCAGGTTCGTAACACCTCTGCGGGGAAAACATGTTTCATCTGTCCATAGTATAAAATTTCGAAAATTGGGATCCGCCCTTATTTTTTTCAACATACCATGTGGAAATACGAAGACTTTTATCACTATCTTCAGGATTCATGGAATAAGCAGGAACAGGAGTGTAGTGGTAAGTAAGGTCGTCTGCCATCTTGGTTTGCAGCTCTCCACACTCTAGATTGATTAACCTCCAAACGCTGACTTACTTGTCTAGTGCTAGTGGTTGGGCCTCGGTAAAATTCTTCAATTATTATTCGGTGGTTACGATTAACACCTACTCGAGGATTCCCGTAACCTTTAACAAAGCAATGTAAATATTCTTGGCAAAGTATGTCGGTTTGGATGTCACCTGCGGTATTTACCAGCTACTGCTAAAGCACTTCCATTGCATTGGCCATAAATAAAATGCATGTCAGTGTATTCTATTGAAAAGGCATTCTATTGAAAAGGCAATTGTATAAAAAAAATAAAAAATAATAATATTAATCTAGGTTAAACACTCACCAATTATTTGTCTGAGCCAGATGCTAGCAAATTAAGACTAAATGAAATAATAAGGATAATCTCAATGTTTATAAACACCGTATGTTTACAATTTATAAATTAAAAAATAAATTCCTAAAAAAAATTATTAAAATCTAAATGCAGAGCAATATCAATTTATTGTTTTTCCATTTATTTAAGCGACTTTGGTATTTATTTTTAGCATCACGGCCTTAATGCTTAAGTTAATTTATTAAGTTTAATTTAAGTTTATTATTATTTTAAGTTAATTAAGTTTAACTTAAGTTAAGTTTATTAAGTTTTTAATATAAGTTAAGTTATTAAATTAAGTTAAACTTAAGTTAATTATCAAATTAAAGCTAATGAAATATGGAAGTTTTTAGGGTTTCGTAGAAACCCTTATGCCGAGGGTGACGTGTCTGTCAGTCCGCCGTACTTTAGTTCATATCCCAGAACCGTTCACGCTAGAGATGTGAAATTTAAAATTCTGGTGTAACTTTTTGACCCACAAATAGGAAAAATATACAGATGTTAAACATTTTATATGCGCATGCGTAATGCAAAAAAATATGCAAAGTTTAAGTTTTTTTAATTTCCGAGATGGGTATAAAATGAAAGCTGCTGAAGAGTAGATGTATGGGTGAATCTAATTTAAAGTGCTATTTGGGAATCTAAAATTGGACTTTGATTAAAAATTTAGACTTTTTAAAAAAAAAAAAAATCAGGAAAAATTATGGAATGTTCTTGGACTAATTTCAGGTATATTGCACTATGCGGGACAGATGGGAAATAATTTTTCAAATTTTTAGGCCGGAATTAAGTTTATTTAAAACATGGTAATTAAGCCACGTGAATTATAGTTTTTCGTGCATGGTTGTTACATTTCACACTTTAAGAAAATATTTTGGTCAGTAGTTTAAAATAAAAACCCAATTTTAATACAGCATTAAATAGCACTCTTAAAAGCCTAAACAATGAACTATAACTTAACCTAAAGAGTTTTTGAAAATAGACTTTAATAACATGCACGGTAATTACGTTTAAAAGGGCACGTAACTGGAAGGACAATCGGAATTAGCGCTAGCTCTCAACTGAAGGGTTCAGCTCATCCCCTATCAACCTTTGCAAAAAACCAGTGTTGCGGCATTTCAAAATCTCTCGCCACTTAAAATCTCCCTGCCACAACCAGAGTAGGGTCACATTTATATAATGCCATGGTAATTACATTTTTTTATAGGACAAACTATAACTTGAAGTTCCGTTTAGTAAAAATTTATTATTTTTAATAACTAACACATATTTTAATTCTGGTAGGACCCTACTTCAAAATTATCCAATAAGTTTTTGAATATCATTATTAATAATTAATACATTAATGTATGAGCTAGAGTGAAGTGAATAAGATCAACTGACTTAAGGACAAGCACGATTGTTACGAAATCGCCTTTTGAAAATATTTGTAGCGATTAAAATTATGCAACACATTATTTTGCTTCCGAGCTTACCGCAGGTAGCGGAAGCTATGTGATCGCTCTGAAGAACGAAAAAATTTTAGGTCTCCGATTTCAAAAATTCCAAGACAGAAATCCGTTTCTGACATCAGGGAACATTTTTGGTTCCGTGTCTGTCTGTCGGTCTGTCACAAATTTTTGCGAACCGCCATATCTTAAAAAATACACGTCCAATTTTAATGAAATTTGGGTGGTAGGTCATACTTAGCCCATTGTTGGTCCCATATAAGTTTCAACTTTCTGCGGTTATTTGTTCATCTTCTACATGCACACAAACATACATTTATTTACAGCTATATCTTTAAAAGTAATCATCTGATTTTAATGAAATTTTCATGGTTTGTCGAGAGTAGCTTGCAGATAGCACCTGCCAAATTTCAACCACCTGCGCACTTCAAATCGTACTAAATTAATATGTCTTATACTACAAAGCCTCATGGCTCACTGACTCACTGACTGACATTAATGTTTACCCACTTCCAGAAGAGCTAGAGACTTGCGGTTTGCGCCATTCGACGCGCAACGTCTACATTGTGAACCAAAATAATTATAAAAAGTTCACTTTTCCCCCTCCTTCCACCCTTAAAAAATAAAAATGGCCGACTTGATTTTTAAGCTGGTTTGAGGGCTTATTGCAGCCAAACGGTAAGTCGTACTAGAAAATGGATAACACAAGTGGTAACTGATTTTAAAAGATCTACAACTTTAGTCCTATGAGTTTTTGTCGAATCATCAACGGTTGTACCTTAAATGGTGATAATTTTGTTATTTTTTGGTTTTGTTTTTTTCCATTTTTGTCTTTGAATGGCCATAGATTCTATAATAGTTGGCCGATTTTATTTCTGATTGCGGCGATTGAATCTCACACTAATGCTCTTTAAATTGAGTATATTTTATTTCATTAGTTCATCCTACTTGCTGAGAACATGAGAGTAAACTTTTTCCCGTGCGCCGTGTCACGTGACCACTTTTTTTGGTTTTTAATATTGTGTCGTATATCATTTTAAAGGCCTTGATATGTACATTAAAGCTATTTTATTTGTTGATTTTTTAAAAATGTTGTGCATGTACTTTTGTACCGATTTATAATTTTGTTGTAGGTTAAAGGGTTTAAATACTTTTTTGATACTAGGTTTTTTATTTATATGTATTTATTAGTTAAATGAATGCCCTTTTGTATTGTTTGTTTTTTAAAAATATAATTTTGGTACCTTTAGAGTACAGGGGTACAAATGTTAAAGTTAATCTTTTATAGTGTGATGTATATCGTTAAAAAGCTCTTGCATCGTAGATAATTTTTTGTTATATTCTATTTTGTGTAATTTTTAGTTTTGGGGGGGGGGGGAAAAAAAAAACCTGTTTATACAGAGGTTTCTACGATTTGGTTGCAGTTTTATATTCGTTTATTAAATAAATTATAGATGCGCTAACTTTTGGTGCCTGTTGGAGGCTTTGTTTCTTCAACAAATGTTTAAATTCGACTTTATTAAATATTTACTGGAACAGTGCCACGCGGTTTCAACTTTTTGATATTTAATTTTTCTTAATTTGGTCTTTTCTTTGCGAGAAAGCTATGTGCCACATTAATTGGCAGAGTATTTTTGCTTGGTTGCAGTTTTCTAAGCTTAACTGAGTGACTATGAAGCAAAATTCTGTCAATTATGTGAAAAATGCTCCAGTAATTAATTCATCTAGGACATGAAAATTGCACTTTAAATTAGAATCACCTGTATTCACCCCCCCCAACCACCCTATAACAGCTTTTTTAAAATTATGAAAGAATTCATGCTAATATCTTATGGAGTGGGGGATGATATTATCAAGCCTTGTGCAAATTTTTCACAAGGCTTAAAATATTAGCAAATAAAATATTGTTATGCAAATTTTGTGTGCGCACATGAGTGAGGCAACATTTTAAAAATAAATGTTCCCCTCCAACCACCATATATGACGGTAGTCCTATATGTTTGAGATGAAAATCTGTTAGGGTGATGAAAATTGCCAGAAAAAAATTAATTTAACGCTTTGTTATTACCGATACAAAACATTGTGAGCCCCCAAGGAATCGAACCAGAGACACTTACTCTACTCTCCGCATCGGGTAATTTTCGTGAAAACACTTTAAAAAATCCGTCAAGTACTTTCCAACAAGTTACTAAAAGGGTTTCTTCGGTCATAAGAATTCATTATTATTAAAAATATGTATTTTTCACTTTAAAGAAACAAGGTGTGTATATATTATCCTTTACTATCTTCGGTATGCACTTATTGAATTCTTGTAGGAGTAAAATGGCCGCCATTTTGGAAACACGATACATTTTTTTGAACCAAATTTCAATACCTTTAAAATGATACCCAACTTCGATTTTTCAAATCAAAAAATGTTGGGGCCCCCTAAAATTTTTAAATTTTGCCTTTTTTATATCAACTCCCGAAAATATCATTGGACCAGAGAGATGTATATTTTTGCATTTTTGCCATATTTTTAGGACCTGTCCTAATGGTGTAGCTTGGGGGGGGGGGACATTTTTTTTTGTTTTGTTTTATTTTTTTGGGGTGTACAATGGCCGCCATATTAGAAACACGATACTTTTTTTTTAAACCAAATTTCAATACCTTTAAAATGATACCCAACTTCGATTTTTGAAATCACAAAATTTTTGGGGCCCTCTACTTACGACCCCCTAAAATTTTTAAAATTTGACTTTTTTATATCAACTCCCGGAAATATCATTAGTCCAGACTGGGGGGAATTTTCTTTTGGGCAGAAAAGTTTAACTTATATACCAAATTTCAAGTCTATAACTTCAGTAGGTCGGGAGATAAACTACAAGGTGCGACGGACGATTGGACGGATGAACTACCAAAAGCATATCACAACACTATTACTTTAACGTGTACTGCGGAATTGCATACTTAAATTTTAGGTCTTTGGCTTTGGGGAGGGGGGCACGTGCCCCCCTGGGTGCGCCACTGTTCCAGAGAGAACGACTGAGTTAGAAGTGACATATCGGACCTCCATTTTACACAAGTTTAAAGAAGTATTCAAGTTTCAAAAATGGATATGTATAAGGAATTTTAATTTGGAATTAATTATTAAAAGTTATATAATAGTTTTAGATTTTAAATGTGATATAATCATAGTTATGAAATTTTGTTTTGTTTAATTATCTAATCTTGTTATTATTCCCTTTTTATAATAACATTGTGTATTAATTATCCTATCTTTATCTAGTCTCTCCTATCCTAGTCTTTATTTGTGTAAGAAGGCGTAATCTAATCAAAAACATCGACTCTTCGATTAACATTCTGAATGAAACTCCCGGCGAGTTTTAAAAGCTCCCTAGACTTCACGGAGTGTGCACATCGTTTACCTTGATAATATAGCTCTAAATTCTATACTCTACAGCCAACGTCGAATCCCTGTGACGACACTGGCCTGCAAGATCCCGAGCTTATTCTGTCACCGAACGAAAAGCTGCTCCCCTGCTCTACTTTTCGGAGTTTCACCTAGTCCATACCCAAATCAACGTGAGCCAACTTACTACTTTTATTATTATATTTCACTCTTCCTTTTACTCCTATTGAAAAATAATATTAGCATTATTATTATTATTATTGTTATTTATTTATTTATTTTTTTTTGTTAACTTGCCGAAGGTAACGGAATCTATGCGATCGTTCGGAAAACGATGTCCCCGATTTCAAAAATTCTAAGCCTGAAATTCGTTTCAGACATCAGGGAATATTTTTGGTTTTGTGACTGTCTGTCGCTCAATTTTTGCGAACAATTACATATACATATATATATCTTAAAAATTACTCGTCCAATTGGAATGGTATAGGTTTCAACCTTCTAGGCCCATTGGCTCTAACACATTCGTATAAACATACATGTTTTTACGCCCTATATCTCTTCAAATGTACTCACCTGATTTTTAAAAAATGTTGATGGTTTGTCGAAACTTGCTCGTAGATAGCCTCAGATTAATTGCAGCCATCTTCGCACATTAAATATTTCTAAATTGATACTTTTTTCATAAAAAGAAAAAAACAATTTTGAGAGATTTAAAAGAAAAGGGGGAAACTGTTCAATAAAATAAACAATAATTAGGTCATGTAAATGCATAAAATCAATAAAATAACTCAATTATAATAATTTTAAAACAGTTTTTTTTTTTTTTTTACAGAAATAATGCTGGATTTTTTAATAATTACAATAATAATTCTGCTGATTACACGATGGTATCAGTTGAAGCCATTCTTCTGGAGAGACGCTGGAATTCCGTACGATGCTGCACCTTTGCCAGTATTTGGTTCTATGTTCAGTGCGATCTATACACCAATAAGAGATTACACTAACAATGTATACAAAAAAATTGGTGACGGTCATATGTACGGATTTCATTTATTCCACCAACCCAGCCTCCTTTTGCGTAATGCGAACTTAGTCAAGATAGTTACAATAAATGAAGCAGATAAGTTTTTGGATCGAGGATTACATACTGCATTTTATGATCCGATGTCTAAAGGACTCTTCTTTGCTCGAGGTGAAGAATGGAAAGTATTTAGGAGTAAAATGACCCCCTACTTTACACCTTCAAGGATAAAAGGAATGATTCCTTACGTAAAACCAATCGCTGAAAATTTTACGAAGCATTTAGGTGATTTGGGGAAAAATGGACCAGTCAATGTCCACTCAGCATCTATGAAATATGCAGTAGACGTAATAATGTCGACCGTATTTGGGCTACAACCGGATTCCTTCGATAACCCCAACTCATTTTTCTTCGGTCTTCAAAGGGAACTTATTAGTTTTGTTTTCAGTATTAAAATGCTTATAGGTAGTTTAAGCCCGTTCATATATGGATTATTGGGTTTGACAGTTTTTTCTAAGCCAACAACAACAAAAATTAAACGGTTTGTCAACGATGTAATTGATCAAAGAGTTCAAGGCGTCGGCAACCGGCCGGATTTCGTCCAGGGCATGGTTGAGCTGATGCAAAAAGAAGAATCAATGAATAATTCAGAAATAAAACAGATATCGACAAGCCCAGCTGTATCAAGTAAATATACATTATAATATAATTGTTAAATAACTATATTATTTATTTTTACTGGGTGCTTTGTTTTCTTTGCAAGTTAACTGTTTTTATGTGGTTGTTTTTTCAAAGAATTTGATCGCTTCTGCATAACGGGACAGTGTATGTTGATGTACGCAGCCGGTACCGAGACCACGGGAAATGCTTTATCCTTAGTCCTTTATGAGCTTGCTATGAACCCGGAAATTCAACAAACAGCCAGAGAGGAAATCCAATCTATGATAAAAAGAACGAATAATGAATATGATTTCGAAGATTTGCACAATTTGCACTTTGTAAATATGGTTCTAAAAGGTAAGACTTCAAATAATTAAAAGTTTGATAGGGATATTGACTATTTTGTACAAATTATATGTTACTATAAANATTTATACTAGTGATTGAATTAGTTGAATTGGTGTCTTATATCAGTCATACTACATACTTTGTTCATAATCATAATACAGGATGTTCATAACAGCATTAATGGCCGGAAACTTGAATTTAAAGTTGCCAAAAAACTGAGGTGATGTAAGCCGAATTTGGAACAAAGTAGCAAGTTCTCGGTTGGTAAAACTGTTTTCCTTTCATCCGTACATGTACACAATCCTTATTTAATTAAGTTATTGCAGGCTCACTCAAACTTATTAGTTAGATAGCAGCAGGCTATTTTATTCAACATGTTATTAACTGTCTTTCTTTACTTTTTTTTTTTAGTTTAATACCTAGTCTATAACAATTATATTCTTTAGAAGTTAGGGTGGCTAGAGCATGACTCGAGTAAAAAAACCAGTGTTTCTCGAGTATGAATCAAGAAACACTGGTGCAACTATTTGACCCAATTACAAGAAACATTTACAGAAGTTAAAAAATAAATATGCGCATGCGCAATTCGCAAAATTTCAAGTGGGGTATCAAATTAAAGCTGCTGAATAGTAGGTTACAAATGTATATATGCTTTTTTAAATTTTACATTCCTTATTGGTTAAATAAGTGAAAATATACCCCCAAACAACCCCCCTCCCCTCCCCCAACCGCTATATAACGGCTGGTACTAAAATTTCGAAACAATTCATGCTAATACCTAATGCTATTGTGGGCGATGAAAATTCCGGGAGTGCATCCACAATCTTTGAAAAATTCCAATTTTGTGCGCGAAAATGTGAAGTGCGCGATAAATTTTTAGTGGGTATCAAATGAAAACAACTGAAAAATAGGGCACTAATATATATGTTTTTTTTTTTAATTTTTCATATTTTATTGGGTTTATAAGTCAAAATATACCATAAAAAATCCCCCCCCCACCACTATATAACAGCTTCGGTCCTAAAATTTCGAAATAGAAGTAATTCATGGTTATATCTTATGATGGGGTCTTGAAATTTTCTGAAAAAAAATTAATTTATCTTGTCGTTATTACCTATAAAAAACTTTGTGACCAGCCACCACTTCAACTTGTGACCAAGTTCACTTCAGGAAAAAAATAAAATTAACAATTGAAATGAAATTAGGATTATGATATATAAAATTATAATTTATAATTACAAAACTTAATGTCATGGTTATTATATTTTATACCCTCTTCAAAAGTGTCAACTCGAACACAATTATTGAAATTAAAGTATTTCTGGACTGACTGGTGTAACATAAGAATAGAATAGAAGAACAACCGAGGCTGACAACAAACACCAGCTGCCTAGCTAGATTTTATATTAGGGTTTCGAGTTTTCGAGGTCGTCCTAGAAACCCTTATGCTTTTGGTAGTTCGTCCGTCCGTCCTTCCGTCGCATCTTGGAGTATATCTCCCAACCTACTGAAGCTATAGACTTGAAATTTGGTATATAAGTTAAACTTTTTTGCCCAAATACAGATAATAATAACCTAATAACCTTTTAATGCGAACTTAAAAAGCTCCATATTTCTGCGATCTGCGATCAATTGCGAATAGATCGCAATATTTTATTTTAATTTTCAAGTTGGGTATAATTTCAAAGAGATTGAAATGTAGATTACAAATATGTATTGCGTTTTTAAAATGGCGGCCATTTTACTCCCTGAAAAATGAAAACCAACCCAAAATGTACCCCCCCCCCCATGCACACCCCATTAAGATAGGTCCTAAAATAAGGCAAAAATACAGAAATATATATCTCTGTAGCCCAATAAAATTTCTGGGAGTTGATCTATAAAAAGTAATTTTTTTAGAATTTTTAGGGGGCCGTAACTAGGAGGCCCAAAATTTCTGTGACTTGAAAAATCGATGTATTGAAATTTGGTTCACAAAAATGTATTGTGTTTCCAAAATGGCGGCCATTTACCCCCCAAAAAATTAAAACAAAACGCAAAAAAATGTCCCCTCCCCTACGCTACCCCATTAGGACAGGTCCTAAAGATAAGGCAAAGATACAAAAATATACATCTCACTGGTCCAATGATATTTCCGGGAGTTGATCTAAAAAAGTCAAATTTTTAAAATTTTAGGGGACCGTAACTTGGGGGCCCTAAAATGTTTGTTATTTGAAAAATCGAAGTTGTGTATCATGTTAAAGTTATTAAAATTTGGTTCACAAAAATGAATTTTAGCTCCAAATTTGGTGGTGCTAACCCTCAAAAAGTTAAGAGAAAAATATTCAATATCAATATCCAAAATATTTTCATCAATATCTGAGATATTGATGAGAATAATTACGATTTTTTTTTTAAATTCGAAAACAAAAAGTGAACAACCACCTCTGTAAAACTCAGTTTTAAATAATATATATTAACTAAGCAGGGCGTGTCTTCATGAATGAAACGAGCTTAATGAAATGCATTAACCATAAAGTACCATATAAGATGATAACAAATTATATGTATAGAGTGGAAGTGGAGATATATTACAAAGGGCCGCTAAAAACACTTGGTAAATCTCATTTTAGTGAAATATTGTGGCACACTATTACTGGGAACCACTATAGTAACCAATCATAGAGTAATGGATTTTGCGGTTTGTAAAATCTGCTCCTTACATTTTTTATTTGATTAAACCTTTTTTCCTCTCTCTCAAATTTTTATTTATTCTTGCAGAGACTCTAAGAAAATACCCAGTACTGGTTTTGTTTTCACGAAAATGCACAAAAACCTTTGAGTTGGATGGTATTCAAATACCTACAGGTACTACAGTCGTCATATCTGCTATGTCTCTTCATCATGACCCCAAATATTTTCCTGAACCGGATAAATTTATCCCTGAAAGATTTTCTGATGAATCCAACATAACCCCTGGGTCATATGTGCCATTTGGAATGGGAACACGATTTTGTATAGGTAAGCAATCTATCTTCTTATCTAATTATGGTTATAGTCTAATTTTTATCACTAACCTAGACAATTTTTTTTATTAGTGTCTTTTTATTAGTTCTTAAAAAGAGCATTTTTTACTTGATAATTATACTTTTTCACTATGTACTATAGTATAAGTATAGATAAACTAAGAAGCTTTTTGTACCAAAGTTATTGATTTATTTTATATCTTTGCTATTTTTTCTTTATTTTGATTAATTTTATCCGAACTACCCTATACAACATTAGTTCGGATAATCAACGCTATACGCTATACAGTATACATATAAAGAAAACCAATGTCTACTTACATTATATATACCTACTATAATGTGAAAAGTATGATGTTGGTTGTTTTTTATTTATATTGTTGTTTTGGCTAATATAAATACAGATTTTTTTTTTTTTTTTTTTTTTTTTTTTTTTTTTTTTTTTTTTTTTTTAAGGGATCAGAGTTAGAGCAAAAGCTTTGGGTTAAATCTTATCGCTCATTATTGCTTCTTTTATAAAACAAAATTACGACTCGTCTGTATCTTAATCAGACAGTTTGCTAGATAATAACAAAATAAGACCTCTACTTGAGTAGAAACTTGACCAGAGGCTTACACCCATACCTGGTGGTGTACAGTAGGTTATCTTCTGATCTGTGGGTGGGACCTGACTGGAGTGAGGTTTCCTCTGCTCCAAGTTTGTTGTCCAGGTCAGTGAAAACCCTTTGAGCACTGAAGTGGAAGTTCTCTTGGTTGCAGGGATCAGGGCTTCACAGTTTCTTCGTGCATTTTCCAAGAGAGTTGACTGGAGAAAGCTGCATAAAGTTCCAGGATACTTTTTATAAAGTAACCGTAGCGTATCCCTGAAGACACGAAGGATAAGAATATCTATATATAATCATAAGGGATAAACCAAAGAAAATTGAAGTAGCGTCAAAGATCTCGGATCTACGTCTCGACAAAAATTTAGACCTTATGTTCTGTAATTCCACAGCAGCTTTGATCTATCGAACCCCAGGCCATTTTGGGACAAGCTTTTTTGACACTTCATGGATGTTGGTTTGGAGTGTTTGCCTCATAAGCATCTCAGCTGAGCTGGAGCCATTCTCGAGGGGGATCGCACAATATATTTTAGACAACTTTTACTGCAGCTTCGGCTTTCCTAATGCATTGATTCTATGATGCTAGGGGCGGCTGGTGATATGGTGCATCACACTTCCAGCATCCTGAATTTCGCACTACGTGGAAATCCTGTGTTGAGCAAAGATATTTTTAAAATGTCCTATGACAGCTTATGCTGTTGTTGCCATCACCTTCATTTAAGGAGACCACTTTGTTTGACTGTGGAGTAAAGGGATTGAACACCTAATTGATAGTTTGGGAGAGTTCTTAAGGATATTATTATGATTAATTCAACGAAAAAAATATTTTGTTGCTTTATTTGCTTAATAAAGCGAATAGCTTTGATTATTTGTTTTATTTTTGTATATTTAAAATATCAAATGGAATGAAGACCTTTGGGGGAGGAGAAAGCTGAAGAGTTTTCTATAATTTGTGTATGTATTGGAATAGATTTGTTTATAGATATTAATTATAGAAATGGGTGAAAACCTCTACTTTCTTAGTATTGGTCTTATCATTAAATCAAGAAAATGTCACAACCCGACACTTGATTTAAAATTGCATCTGAGGGCACGGCAGAGCCCCGCCAAGTCAAGCACAGCCGTTCTATCCTTTACTGGAACCAACTCACGGCAATTTGGACCCCCTCTATTATCCTATTGAAGATACTTAGATATATACATTATCCTATTGAAAATACTTAGATATATAAAATTAATTTTAATTTAAAAAAAGTTCAGGACAAACTGAACCAGAAATATAAATTCCACACCTCTAGCCTTAGTAGTTCATTTAATATATGAGACTAAAGTTTTGTTATTTTGTCACTCACTGACTCAATTATTATAATTCTAAGGCACTTGTAACAATCCCCGAAACTGGAAATTTTGTAAATAGGTAGAGTTTATTGTACAAGAAAGGAAAAATTAAAAAATCTGGTTCTTTGAAGGGGGTTCAAGGCTAATGGAAAAACCGCTTATTCAAAATATTGTAAAAAATTTAATAAATTGTAAGCAGCCCCACTAAAGTTACCTAGTCTAGAACTTAAAAATTAAAAAGTGATGTTGAGTTTGATTTGACAGTTATCTTAGGGTGCTCTCACATTGGATCCGATTACATCCGAATTTTGGTCGTGCGTAATCGTATGTAGTCGGACGAACGATCCCAACCTTAGCAATGTTATCAGAGCTCTCACACTGCATCCGACCTAGTCGTCCGATTACGTGCGTATACCTCCGACATGCGGTTCGATCCCAGCCGGCTGGGATTTTCGTCCGACTACATGCGACTAACGGAGCAAAAACTACATACCCTACCGTTTTTAATAAAGTCTTTAGGTTGTTTATACAGTTTTTCATGCCTTTTTACACAGTTTTTTTTACAGTTTTTTATAGTTTTTTTTACAGTTTTTTTTTATATATATATCAGTAAGTTAAGTTAATTTATAAGCAGATTTCGATTTTTTTAGATTTAACAGTTATTTTTAAAGTTTTTTTTTAATATATCCGTAAGTTAAGTTAATTTAAACAGATTTTGATTTTTCATATTTAACCCCTTTAAACTTTTATATTTATTTTTATTATTTATCCCCTTAAAAAGTATAATTTTTTGTATCACTATTGTTTCCTTTTAATACCAATAAAAAATTAGCATACTATTTTTTAATTTTTAAAAAAAAAATTTTCTTAGATTATAACAATGAAAAAATATTATAAATATTTGGGGCAATAAAAAATTACTTACAAAAAAATGAAATCCCAACATAAACACTAAGTATAAAAATAAGCCAAGTCTCACATAATCATTTTTGAGATCATAGGTTTAGCCGAGCCTCAAAAGAGGCTAAAATTAAATGCAGTGTCATAAATAAATTTGTATCTTTGTGCTGCGACGCTCAAATGAAAAAATAACATTTATTATATGATTTAAGTGTGTGGTGTGTATTTGCCAAGTCAGATAATGATTTCAAATTTAAACGTGTAGAGTGATTTGGAAAAGAGAATAGAGAGAGGAACAGACAAACATCATGTTCTTGCACTGGATAAATTAGACCTAGTGGAACTTACTCCGACAGTGGGAGACTTGGCTAAACCAAACCTATGATCTCACAACTTTTTACTAGTGACTTGGCTTATTTTTTTACACTAGTGTTTTGTTGGGTTTATCATATTTTATAAATGACATTAATCCTTTTTAATTTATTTAGGTCATTATGTAATGCAATAATATAACATATTCAGTACTAATATATAAAGATTTCTTTAATACATATAGGAATGAAGTTTGCTAAGACAGAGATGATGCTTAGCCTTTGCAAACTGCTGCCAAAATACAAATTGTCTGTTTCAAGCAAAACTGAATCACCTATCAAATTTTCATTCAATCCAACTCTCAGCCCTGCTGCTGATGGTATTTGGCTAAATATAAAAGAAATTTGATCAAGACTTTTACTAAACAAAATTTGAACGGAAAATAAAATATTGTGTTGATTTTATTTTTAATAAAATTATTCATTTAATTTATGTATTTCTGAACATCGCACAGAGCTATCCTTGGAATGTGTTGTTTATCATGATTATAAAGGTACCTAACCAAGATTATGAATTCCTCTCAAAAAAAGATTATGAAGATAAAGAAGATATAGTGATTAAGTATAAATAATTTTGCACTTTTAATGGACAAGGAAATTAAATAGCCAACAAAAAAAAAAATAAGGTGTACAAAATAAATATTAACTCAAATTTTACAACCCTTTGTCTTACCTTTTAATAAGAGTAAAATAATAATTACTTAAATTTAATTTTCCAATGAATTTAATATTATTTTTTCAGCAAATTAAATTATAGATTTGTAGACAGTTTTCTTTGAATCTTAAGATTTTCATAGGACTAGTTGGTCTTATGAAGTAATAATAATAGGAGTATAAATAATGCTTTCTAAAAAACCAAAAAATTAAATTAAATAAACGATTCATTGTGTGATTTTATCTTAGATTTGTTTTAAGAAATTTTGTATATATTTTTAAAAGTTTTAACTTACTGAAAATAAATACAGTAGGACCTTGTTAATCCAGACGAATTTAGGCACAAGGCCTTATGGACTATTATAAAAAAATAACGTAAAACACTTTTTTAAAAAATGTATGTGTGGGTTCTGTATTTATATTAATATATGTATGGATAAATTTATTATACAGCATATGCAATGGCATATAAATGTAAATGAACATACATTGTACATTCACATTCCTATCAGTTAGCTTTACTGAACAAATCTTTTAAATTTAAAATTTTCAGTGTATTATCCAAGTTGTCATTGAGACCCAATGCTAAGCGAGTGTTCGTAAGAAGCGATTTGCGATATACTATTAATTTTTGCTGGTTGCGATATGCTATTCATTTTCCATGGAGGACCGTGCAGATTACCAAGGGCTCTGGATTAACACTAATGGTATTACGCTATGGTAATGATGGTATGGTAAGTTAATATAGTTGTGGACAAGGATTAAGATAGATATTCTTAAGAATTGATGGACTGAAGATAAACTCCTACAGGATAACCTCAATCTTAATTGCCTTTAGATAGTTTGAACTTAGGTATTCTTCCTCAGAAAATAATGTTTAAAATAATTAAATGGATATTGACTGAATTCTAATATTACTATATAGTATTCTCTTAACATTTAATGCACATATATAGAAGCGCACATTTCTCTTGAGTTTACTTGCTGCTCAAGTTTTTTTTTTGGCAAGAAAAATATATACTATTACATTTTAAAAGAAATAGTCAGTGTTCTATAGTGTGCTCGTTGGGTATACTTAAATAATATGCTTTTACAACCCATTATTGTCTTATTTCCTCCCCTTTTTTTTTAATCTGTAATTTTTTTTGACTTTATACATGAAAACAAACAAACAGTCTGCAGACTGTTTTGCCCCCAGTGTGCGCCTAGCCTAAAAGTATCAGTTTAGCAATTTCAATAAACTGAGACGGTTGAAATTAATATGGGACCATTTGTGGGCTAAATTTGACAAATTTATTCAAATTACCTAAAATTAGGTGAGAACTTTTAAAGATATAGGTGTGAATAAAAAAACTTTTTCTCCACATGGAAGAAACATCTTGGATGAAATATATATGGGACCAACAATAGACTAATTATGACTAACCACCTAAATTTAATAAAAATCGGACAAGCAGCTTTTAAGATATGTCGGTTTACAAAAATTTGTGGACAGGCTTGTGACTAAAAATGTTCCCTGACGCATATTTTAGTAACAGCGGAAGTACGATTTTAGGGGGGGGGGGGACACGAAAAATTTCGATGTTTTTTGACAAAATGGCGCCGAAAACTAAACACTAACCCTAAGTGGTATATATATTTGTAATCTACACTT
>KZ651204.1:45752-57270 GCA_001010745.2 Gerris buenoi
ATAAAAAAAAAAATAAAAATAATAATAAATAAATAAAAAAAATGTTACATTATAAGAGTGTTTATTTATATAGTTAATTAATTAGTTAAGTGTTGTTTTCTGTGGAAATGAGTGAGTATAGGTAGGGTTTTAGTCTTTGTTAGAATGTGTTTATTGTTTGTATTTGTTTGAGGTTGTCAGGTAGTTGGATGTAGTATTTTGGTCCTAAGTACATAGCGTGTCTCTGTTTCTTTGTAGTTTTACAGTGAGGAATTTGAACTTTATTATTTATTTTATGTCTGGTTAAATAATTATGATGGACATCGGTTTTTTCATGCTTAAAAAAATACACTAGGGTTGCCTTCTTAAACAGTAGATGAATAGGAAGCACCATTAAGTCTTGATAGCATAGTAGCGAACTGTATCTAACTGGTTATTTTAATGACTGCTTTTTGTACTGTTGTCACTGGCTCAAAGTTAGTTTCGGCTGCGCTTCCCCAAGACAGTATACAATAATTTAAAATCGATTCCACGAGGGCATGGTAAATAGTTTTTAGTGTGAACTTGTTAAGAAAGTCTCTTATTTGGATAAAACTGTAAAATGTTTTTCTAATTCTTTTTACTACCCAGTCGATGTGGAGTTTCCAGTTCAAGTTAGAATCTATCATTACCCCAAGGTATTTGATAGTCTACTTTTTCAAGAAAGGTACTGCATGTGCAAGGGAAGTCAAAAGGTCGAGTGCATTGGGGTTGGTGTAAGATAAGTCTAGTCAAGTCGGGAGGAGGCTGTCCTCGTACGTCGTGTGAGAAGGTCATGTATTTGGTTTTTTTTAGTGATATAATCCTTTGTGTAATTAACTATGCCTTGCCACATCAGTTTATTTAATCCTTTTAACCACCCAACGCTATTAGAAACCACTTGATCACATAAATAGCCTGTATCGTCCAAAATTTATGTATTGAACTAGAGTGACCATACGTCCTGTTTTGACCAGGACAATCCCTTTATTTTAAGCTTTTGAAGGTGTACCGTCGGTTTCCGAAAATGTCCTGTCTTTCAGGAAAATAGAACATTTTCCTGAAGGTCTGAGTAAAATGATAAATTTGTCCCATACTTAATGAGTTGGAGACATTTCCAATTTTAGTAAATATGTTATTTATCAACAGTTTGC
The DNA here is from genome assembly GCA_001010745.2 of Gerris buenoi. NCBI lineage: Eukaryota > Metazoa > Arthropoda > Insecta > Hemiptera > Gerridae > Gerris > Gerris buenoi. Next base: position 46,904 of record KZ651204.1, read on the forward strand.
TTCTTCAAGATGTGATATTTCATCGTTTTGAAAAGAGGGGGTCTTCACACAAAGTATTTAATATTACAAATAACCAGTTTCAGCTACTCAATAGCCACCTTGAGATTCTAAATTAGGTGTTCAAAATAGTATATCGAAGTGAATCTTGGTCATTCACTTCAGCACCAAAAATTGAGAGTGAATATGTTATTTATTGTGAGGGTTGACTACACTAACTTCCCCACCCGCTATTTCTAAATGTATGATTTCACTTATCTGCATGAAATGGTTCCTTTTCCCTTAAAAAAAAAAAAAAAAAAAAAATCAATTTTAGAATCTCGATAAATTCAATCTTTTTTTTAAAAAAAAATAATTTCTATTATTTTTTTTTTAATTTTAAGGAAAATGCTAGAAGTTTATGGTTAGTTTAAATTAAGGTTAGAACTTTTGACCTTATCTAACATAATCTTACATCATTACCCTGAAATGTGACATTTAATGTATTTTTTGGAAATAAAATATTGGATTTATTGAGATGCTACAACCTGTAAAAAAAAAGTCTAGTAAAACTTGCTTGTCAAATTTGCCTTTAATAATGAACTAATCAATTTTATCATTTTTAATTTCAGAAATAAAGTACAAAAAGCCTTAACTCATAATGTTCTTATCTTTATCAGACAACTAACAGCTAAAATGAAATTAGAAGCTGGTTTTAAAGAACAGAATTTGCACAAGTTGTGGTCCAGTTTTCATGAAACTTGTCCAGCAAATACAAAACTTTATTACATGAAAACTGATATTAAGGATGCTTTTGGTTCTGTTAAGCCTGTAAGTGAGGTTTTATTTACCCTATAATAATTATAATTTGATCCTCTTGTTTTATTATTTTAATAACATAATTTTTGTTTTAGGATATATTAATGAGGATTTTGGATCGAGAGCTAGACAAGATTGAAAGTGATCTGCTCGAATTAGTTAAATTTAATTACAGAAATACAATGTTTAAAAAAACAGTGATGCAGTATAATTGTTTGACACTTACTCTTTCCTCTGGTATTGCTTATGAGGATCCTGAATTCATTGAGGTCATTGTTCAATTTTTATCTTCANTTATTTATTTTTTTAATGAATTTAATAATAATATTTTATTATTATTATTATTATTTTTTTTTTTTTAGGAGATCTCCAAAACACATTTGAGGCACGTAATTTGGGACCACTTAAATTCAATCAAATTTAGATTGAAAAACCGTCCAGGATTATATAGGTTGATGGAAGGACTTCCACAAGGTTAGCAAATTAATTGTCTTAGTTAAGCCCCCTATTGACGATCAATCATGTTGGCCCAACCTCTACCTGACTCCAACCCAACGGCCAAACCAACATTTTGGGTGTGCACCATCCACTACCGAGTACGTTAATCCAATGTCAGTTGAGTCGACTTAAAATGGATTTTAAGTCGGCTATAGCTGTATGTGGTGGTGTTTTGTGTTAAAGTCAAAATAAAAAGAGGCAACTTCCACGCGTGTGGGCTAAGAAATGGCTATTAGAGAGAAATAAATTTAGTAATATGTCGTTATTTATCAACACCTTGCTTTATGGTATTATATTTTATCTTTAATATCCCACAGCGGACACTGGTCTCTATATAGTTCTGTAAATTCGGTCCAGAATGGTTTGCTGTCATTAAAAACATTTCGGTATGAGAATCACACAACTCAACAAATAAAATATAGCTGTACACCACCGACGACCCAACATGTTGGACGTTGGGTTGGAGTTGGGAGGTGCTGTAAAGCACAACGCCAACCCAAAAAAAAAATGCTGGAATAGAGCCCATCAACGATCTAATATATTGGGCAAGCCGCTTGAACCCAACATGTTCAGTCGTCGTTGGGGGGCTTTAGTTTATTTTAAATTATCATTTAAGAAAATTAGTTAGACGTCAGGAGCAGTTGACTATTTGTTACATTTTTTTTTCTTTTCTACTGTATTAAAGATTTAGATATTTAATTGATGCAGCTCAATTATATTTTTTTAATTAAATTGACAAACTTAAGCACTTTCGAGTAAGTAGATTCAACTAATTAATTAAATTGTGCTCAGTGAAGCAGTTTTGGCCAATTTGAAGAACGGTTGATAATCATGTGTTAAAAATAAAACTCTATTGAGAACCAACATAGTAACATTTTTATTCTGCTCACTATGGCTGTTGTACCATTAAGGTAGCACTTTCTCAATTCTATAAAAATAAGGCTTGTACTGGGACATTTAATAAATGCAGATTTGATGTATTTATAATTAGTTAATACATTTATTGCTTGTTAGGTGGCCAGTTGTCTGCTGTACTGTGTGAACTTTATTTTACAGCCTTGGATATTGAATACCTTATGGAGTTTGCGAGTTGTGATTTTATAATTAGACTTGTTGATGACTACTTGTTTGTTTCAACTTCATATGAAAGAGCAAAAAGGTAATTTAGTAGAGCCACATTATAGCTAGTTTAAAATTGAATTCATCTGTCTATCAGCATGATTAAAAAAAAAATAGTATTATGATTATATTGAAATTTGCTATCATAAACAGTGCATACTGTCTCCAAACAGGTTTAAAAGAACAACTAATTTGTTTAATTTCATTAAAAACAAAATCAATATTCCTGGATACTCTTCAGTATGCTTGATTATTTAAATGTGTTTTGAAGTTAATCTTAGCATTGTTTTTAACCCTAATGTCCTCGCTAAGCGGCACTTTGTTCTATGTTTTTCTGAAATTTGATTAATGAGGCATACAGTCTCAAGTTTATAGGTTTATTTTAAAATTTGCTAATAGTAAAAGGTGCATACTGTTTCCAAACAGGTTTAAAAGACTAACTAATTTGTTTCTCTTATATATTTTTTGTATAACATTTAAGTACATGTCCGGGTTTCTAGTAATTGATAATCAGAGTCTGATCTCTTCGTTTAATTATTTAAGTGTTATAACTTATTTCTTTTTGTTTTTTATCCTCTTTCTTACATTTTTATATTTTATTTTACCTATTGTTTACTGTTTTTACAATTTTAAAACCTTTTCTTTTTAGGGTTTTGTAGATACTTCTCAAAACCCTTATGCCGAGGGTGATGTGTCCGTCTGTCCGTCGCTCTTTGGCTTATAGCGCCCGAACCATTTAAGCTAAAATGCTGAAATTTATAACACTNAAAATCAATTTTAGAATCTCGATAAATTCAATCTTTTTTTTAAAAAAAAATAATTTCTATTATTTTTTTTTTAATTTTAAGGAAAATGCTAGAAGTTTATGGTTAGTTTAAATTAAGGTTAGAACTTTTGACCTTATCTAACATAATCTTACATCATTACCCTGAAATGTGACATTTAATGTATTTTTTGGAAATAAAATATTGGATTTATTGAGATGCTACAACCTGTAAAAAAAAAGTCTAGTAAAACTTGCTTGTCAAATTTGCCTTTAATAATGAACTAATCAATTTTATCATTTTTAATTTCAGAAATAAAGTACAAAAAGCCTTAACTCATAATGTTCTTATCTTTATCAGACAACTAACAGCTAAAATGAAATTAGAAGCTGGTTTTAAAGAACAGAATTTGCACAAGTTGTGGTCCAGTTTTCATGAAACTTGTCCAGCAAATACAAAACTTTATTACATGAAAACTGATATTAAGGATGCTTTTGGTTCTGTTAAGCCTGTAAGTGAGGTTTTATTTACCCTATAATAATTATAATTTGATCCTTTAATTAATGTTGAGCATAGTTAAGTGTTGTTTTCTGTGGAAATGAGTGAGTATAGGTAGGGTTTTAGTCTTTGTTTGAAAGTGTTTATTGTTTGTATTTGTTTGAGGTTGTCAGGTAGTTGGTTTTTTTAATATTATTTTAATGACTGCTTTTTGTACTGTTGTCACTGGATCTAAGTTAGTTGCGGCTGCGCTTCCCCAAAACAGTATACAATAATTTAAAATCGATTCCACGAGGGCATGGTAAATAGTTTTTAGTGTGAACTTGTTAAGAAAGTCTCTTATTTGGATAAAACTGTAAAATGTTTTTCTAATTCTTTTTACTAACCAGTCGATGTGGAGTTTCCAGTTCAAGTTAGAATCTGTCATTACCCAGGTATTGATAGAGTCTACTTTTTCAAGAAAGGAACTGCATGCGCAAGGGAAGTCAAAGGTCGAGATAAGTCTAGTCAAGTCGGGAGGAAGCTGTCCTCGTACGTCGTGTGAAAAGGTCATGTATTTGGTTTTTGTTAGATTAAGAGTAAGTAAGTTTTTGTCGAACCAGGAATTTATTTAGCTTATTCCTTTAGAAGCTTTCTATAAAACTTCCTTCCAAGTTGATCCTCTGAAATAAACCAGAGTATCGTCGACAAATGAAATTATTTCCGAATAGAAGTTATTTAGTTTTAGTAAATTATTTACATATATCAAAAAAAGCCAGGGCGCGATCACCGTTCCCTGGGGTGTTCCGAAATTTACTGTCACTTGTTTGCTTAATTTACCGTCCAGTTTAACTTGCTGTTTTCTGTTTGTTAGGTAGCTTTTAAATAATTTCAGACACGTCCCCCCTATACATTCAAGCTTTCTTTAAATCGATAAAAATAGCTAACGACTTGTCCCACATCTAAATCATTAGTTACATAGTCGGTTAGTTTATAGGCTGCATCAGATGAACTTGTATTCTCCATATAACCAAATTGATTTGAAGAATGAATGAATGATATATTTGTATATAAGCTTACAGCTTTTTACAAAGAGTTACTATATACATTATATAATACAAGGCACATAATGTCGAAAATATATGATTATAGTGTTCTTGTGTACAAGAAATAAATTTTATCTTCTGATAAATGTTAAAAAGAAAAAGAAAATAAAAATAGAAGATAATCAGAAAAAGAAAAAGAAATACTCGTGACAAAAAGAAAAAATACATTAGAAGATACCTAATGAATGATATGATAATAATGAATAATGAATGATACGATAATAATGAATAATGAATGATATGATGATACAAATGATTAACTAACATCCCGAGCAGCTAGACATTAGAATCGCTCAGAATACGATGACAATGCATTATTTTGATACTTTCAGCCATCTTTCAACAGAATTTAATTAGTTTTCAGCAAATTTTGNTTAATGATTAATATCCAGCTGATTTCCTCAAGATACATTATTTGAACCCTATAACTCAACATTTTTAATATTGCCTGACGCAGAACTTCTTCTGATTTTCCAGTCTGAGGCGTCCAAGTTATAGGGCCCAAATAATGAAAAACGCCCCAAAACCAAAAAAAGTCACAGAGGAAAACGATGTCAAACTTGGCCTAAACAAGCCATACAAAGATGTTTGAAAGAGTATGTATAATTGAATTTTTTGCCTTTTGGCACCCTGACTATTATTGAGAAACACCATAATTTGGCCAAGTCAAGATCCTGTCATAAATGGAAAACATCTGAACAACAAATCAACTGTGTGCCATTATCAGGGAATAGACTAGAAGATAAAATAATAGAAGACTACTATGTGTCTTTTGAAATCACTCTACATGGTCTATTATAAATGCAACACTTATAAAAATGATAATGGTGCTGATGACTAAATTGAGTTGGCTTGTTATTTTTTATTTTAGTTATTTAATTTTAAATTTTCTTTTAAAATTGTTTTTTCTTATTAGTTAAATAATTTTTTTTTGCTAAGAATTTTGTAAATTTAAATTCGTTATTTGAAATATTTCTGTAATTTATTCTTGTAACTATGTCCAATTTACCCCTATCAACATATTTAGAAGCCATTAAACAGTAAATAAACATTACAAACAGAACTGTGGCTTGAAGTGCTGCTAGTAGGTACTTACTAAACAATAATAGGGGTGTGCAGCAGAGGGTTAAGAAAGACACAAATCATCCTTATATTTTATCTTTTTTTTTAGGTTTGTTCATCTGATGTTCTCTGGTTTCCCTGATTATAATGCTCGGATGGAAAAGGCTAAATCAATAACGAATGTTAACACTGAAGATCTGTATCACATACCATTTTTTGGTCACATTATAGACACAAGAACTCATTCCATTGAAATTTATGCCCCTTATTTAATTAATCGAAAAATTCTTTCAACTATGAGCTTTACCAAAATTAGTATCGAGTCAGTATTATTATTAATTTAATTTATTTGTGTGTTGTTTCTTTTACCTATCAATTATCACAAACATTTGTATTTTTTTATTACTTTACTTCTTAACTTAATAATTATAATTACAAATAAAATGGAAACTGGTTTGACAGAAATTCAATCCACATGTAAGCAATTTAATCCTCACGGTTTGAGATATTTGTCCATTCTTCTTGTAATCCTCTGCTTTACGGATGTTCTCTCTTACGATATCTATTTTTTCAAAGATTATAATTATAAGATACTGTCAATCCTCGATAAGCCAAATAGTCCAGGAGATAGCGTGCAAAAAAGTGTCTGATTCATATCAAGCTAGAATTTTTTGTACTAGTTAATCTTTTAATGCCTTTCAAGAATATGTGGTCAGCTAAGTTCGTCTGTGGGATATATTTTGGCAATAGGCATTTGAAAATAACAAAGTGGTGAGAAGTGGCCATGTCCCACCAATTCTAGTGGATAATGTGATTTTCATGATCCTGAGTGAAAGTTAGTTTGTAGACCGAAATTCAAGTTGATGTTAGTTTGTTGTTTGTTAGATTAGTTATTCAAATATTACTCCAAATTTATTTGAAAACGTTTATAAAACAGTTTTATATGTTACTAATTCATTTTTAAAGAAACAAAATAATACTTAGAGATAACAAACTCTTTTAAACTTTAAGTACAAATAAGTTATTTCTATCTGAAAATGAAAAAAATTATGGCGCTAATCTGTATTAGAATAATACAAAACAAACAAAAAAACAAAAAATATAGTCTTAATAGAAATATAATACATGACAATACTCTAATTATGTAATAATACTCTAATGACAATACTAACAATACTCCTTCACAAACGAAGTCGGATAATAAAGTCCAATAAAAGTTACTTCAGTACGAAAACAAAAATAAATACAATAAATGTGTCAATCTGAATCTGAAATACATAACGATGTATCAACACAACCTAAAGGATATATAACCTAATAGATGTATCAATATAAATTTTAAGTTGTAATATATAACTCACTAAATATCAACTGTTTTGCTACAGTAAAGGGACCGGACCCAGTCTGGATTACAGAAAGTCCGGATTGAAGGGACTTCCTGAGAAACAGGCTGTGTTCCGATATGAAATTTGAGGAGCGATCATTTCACAAAAAGTTGAGACATTAGACTTTGTCGGCTTGGCCAAATTTCATGGAACTGTGTAGAGCCACCGCTACATATGTCTTAAAACCCTCTCCCTATCTCAATCACATATAATTGTATTTCCTGGAATACACTACCTTTATATCTTCCGCCCTACATTTATATGGAACCGAAAGAGATTTATCGATGTTGTTACTTATTCTAAATCTGTTTATTTAAAAAAAAAAAAAAAAAAAAAAAAAAAAACCCGGGTATTCCTCGTGTCGGAATGTAGGAATATACACCTGTAAACTAATAGGAACCATTTAAAAAAAAAAGACAATTAAAGCAGAAACCCTGATAAGATAATCTTAACAATTCATAAATCAGAATAGGCCTTGGTTCCAATTTGTACATAGTTTTTGGCCCGTACGGATTATATGGATGATGTACGGACTAGCGGGGTCCGGAAACTACTGTATTTTGCATCTTACGAAGTTACAGATTCACGTTGACAGGTTGTGAATGCATCTTCATATCAAATTTTGATTTACAATCACATGAAAAGGGAGGTTTCAAAGTTACAAAGTCAGCCCACTGATCACTTTCAGCATCAGTGTTTGATGTTATGTTACTCCGAACTTACATAAGTTGGGTTAACGTAAGTCGGGGTTTTAATGTATTCATTTTAAACTTAGTCTTTACAAAATATATTTTAAATCCACAAACTAACCATGATATTTATTGATTTCAGTTTGTTAATGACACGCATGAAGAATACGACAAGTTTAAAACTTCAACCGGCCTTATTAGACCCAACATATAATACTGAAGATGTTCTGATATCTAATTTAATGTTTTCTTCTTATCTCATGGCTCTAAAATTTAAAGCTCTTGTTGAACTGATATCTACCCAGTACGATATTCCTGTTGAATACATGACTGAATGTGCAGAAGCAGCCATTTTTTTCGTTTCAAAAAACGCTGTAAAATCTTGTAAAGGTATGTGTTACCTTCTGGCGGGCGCGTGATATTGGTTAGCAGCAGTGGGCGCGCGGCGGCATTTACACCGCTTTTGTTTCCTTTCACATTTAAAGCTTGCAGCTCCTTGTTTTTGTGGAAATTAGTTTCCTCAATAATAAAACATTCATTTCGAATTAAGAAAAAATTATTGAACACGTTTCTTTTTAAAACAAATTATACTTATACACGTAAGTAACCATTTTTTCAGGATTGTCAAAAAAAATACAAACACAGCCTCTGACACTTTCTCTCCTATCCTAGTATTGTATTAAAATATGTATATGTAAATATGTATATGTAATTAGAAAATGTAACTCTTAAAATGATCTTTTTTTGCATAAGAATGCAGTAAACAACGAAAAAAATCTCTAATTTTTACACCGTACTGACGTGTGTTCTATAGAGCTTGTTGATTTTCAAACTAAAGTGAGTGTGGCCCGCTCATGTTCCGGGTATACTGATGGCTTTATTAAACCTAGGAAATAGTTATTGGAGAATACCTAGAAGAGCTGATAAGCTGGAATACTGTAAAATCAAAGGGGGCGTGTNCTTCTTGAAATATCAAGCATACACCTCTCCATACTTCTTTGACACACCCTTAGACTGTGGATGACTCTAGTAGGCAATGACCATGTTTCGCTTCCGTATGATAGGACAGGCAGTACGCAGCTATTCCATAGCTTCTTTTTCAGGGATAGGTTGATTTTTGCTCTGAAAAGATGTTTATATTTGTTAAACGACTTCCATGCTAGAGCTATTCTTCTTGCAATTTCCTTCTCTTCGCCTTCTTTGCTAATCAAGTGACCCAAGTAGACAAATTTGTCTACATTTTCTATTATTTCTCCTACTAGCTCGATGTTTTCATTTCCTGCGTTAAAAGTCATAATTTTGGTTTTTGCTACGTTGATTTCCAAGCCAACTTGTAATGCTCTGGTTCTCAATTCGGTAATCATTTCTTTTGCTTCCTCCATGTTCTTAGCTATAAGACCCTGGTCATCTGCAAAAGCTAATCTATTCAACCACCGTCCGTTAACGTTAACACCCTTTCCTTGCCATTCCAGCTCCCTGTCGACTCTTTCTAGCACATTGTTGAATAGTTTGGCGGACGGGATGTCTCCCTGTTTTACTCCCCTGCCAATTTGAATTACCTTGCTTATGTTTCTTAGTTTAGCCTCCAAAGAAGAATTGCTATAGATAAACTCAAACAATTTACCATAACTTTCTTCTACACCTATTTCCTTTAATCCATCTGTTACTTTTTGTGTTATTAATGAATCAAATGCCTTCTTATAATCGACAAAAATTATCACTAGGGGAAAGTCATAGTTTTTTGAGTGCCTGATTAGTTGCTTGAGTGTGAAGATGTTATCTGCGGTGGAAAAGTTTGATCTGAATCCTGTTTGGTTGATGCTTAGTTGGAAGTCTATTTTTTTCGATATTCTGTGGGTTATGATTGACATGAAGGTGCAGATTTATCATTTTCTTGTGTTAAATACATAGCATGTCGATGTTTCCTTCATGTATTGAGTGGACATGATCAGTATACATCTGTTGTTAAAACATTATTATTGACAGCTTCTCGCATATCTAAAAAATTTATTGTTGGTGAGAATAGAATATTTAAATTCAATTTTAATAAATATATTCCTATGATTCTTCAGAGTTGTTACTAAAGGATTACATTAGCATTATTGTTTGTACTGTGAACGTGTTCTTCAGAGTTGTTACTAAAGGATTACATTAGCATTATTGTTTGTACTGTGAATTTNCCGGCCCGCGCACCCGCTCGAAGGTTAATGATTAATGCTTCGCTATTTAGCTTATTTAAATTTATGTTCCAACTTAATTTATCGTTTGTAGTGTATTATTTATATGTTTTGGATCTTTAAAAGCCAAAAAGAGTTGTTGGTAAGGCACATATTTGCAGCTCGGTATTGCAGCAATGGTAAGTGCTCTGACCTTCATGACAATCTTCTTTATCATTAGGCTAGCATATTTCATGCAAACTTTTAGTAATTTAAGTATTATTATTACTTTTTTTTTTATATAGGGAATATGTTT
>KZ651204.1:70246-90289 GCA_001010745.2 Gerris buenoi
GGGGGGGGGGGGGGGGGGAATAGCACCCCTAATTTGGGGCTAAATCTCATTTCTCGATTACGCCTCGGGGTATGATTTTTCTGAACATTTATGCCAAATTCCGTCATCAAAATCGGTTCTGTAGTTTAGCACCACGCGTCTGCACAGACGACAACAAGACATTTTTTACTCAGGGGACCTCAAAACGTGAAAATCCATCAAAATGAAATTTTCGTGACATCACAACACTTAATCTTTATATGACAAGGTAAAAAGAGGGTTCAAAATTCATCTGTCTCTACTTCAGCCCACATCTATACTAACACTTTGAAATCGACCTCACTATCATTTCATCTGAAAACATTTTTACTTTTCCTCACTACTAATAGTAGGAAAAGCATTATTGTTTTCACCAAATTTTTTTTTTTTTCGAGATTTCAACGGAATTATCCGTTTTAGGTGTTTTTAAGACCTCCTGAGTGGTTTTCAGCATGATGTATGTATGTGTGTTATCATCGTAGCGCCCAAGGTATTTAACCTAGGGAGTTGAAACGTGGCAGAAAAATCAGTCCTTACCTGAAGTGGTGCTGCCCGGAAAATCAACTTTTTCCGCCATCTTGAACCCAGTTTGCTGAGTCAGCAAAAATTTAAAAAAAATCGTACTAAATCGAAAATGCTCCTGATCAAGTTGAAATTTGGCACGAATGTACCTCTCTGTATGACAAAAAAGCCTACCAAATTTCATTTTAAATATTGGCCGCCAATAAGAAGTTATCAATTTTTGAATTTTAAAACTTTGACGGTTAATAATACCGAAAGTATAAATAGGATTTTGACATATAGCATATAATAAATCAGTTAGTTCAGAACGGTCACCCAGTACTGACCACGTCCAATGCTGCTTCTCTGAAGTGAGGAAAAGTTCCGAGGTACCCCGTATCCGATTTTTTTGACATAAATTTGTATTGAAATACAAAAAAAAGAAGATAAAAGAAAGATACAAAAAAATCCTGATGTAGATCATGTAGATTTTAAGGAATAGTTACTATAAGTGAGTGACTTAGCAGCAAATTTCCGATCTGCTACTGCATTTTTTAATTATCGAATATAATCTTTTGATGTCTCAATAATATTATTTTGTACCTGTTGTGTTGGGTAGGTGAGGTTGTTTACTGATCCATTCTATCATATGTTTCACTCCTTCTTCTAATGACTTGTGAGTCATATTTATATCGGCTAGAATTTTCTCTTCCATATCCTAAATAGTTACAATTAATAGTAAAAATGTTAAGAGATGGAACTTAGTAGCTGAGAGAATAGTTCGGTATGTTTAATATAATATGGACAACTACTAATCAAAAAATTAAATGCGCCGCATAGTAGTTCGACAAGATGTAATTTATATTGTGCAAATAAAAAAATCAATAAATAAACATCCTCATTAACTATGAGTAATTTAGTGGTGGGGTACACCCAGTTTGCACCGGATTAAACTGCAGATACATGTAGCTGGAATTTTTCAAATTCCATATAATAAACTCCACTTGCAATATGTATGGATTTATTGTTTAAAATCAGAGTATTCATATTTTTAACAGACCTTTTTTGACTGCTTTAGTTGGACTCATGAGCAAATAAACCTATCGGACCAATTGAAAAACTTCTGTGATTCCCGCATAAATTAAAAACTTACGATAAATGATCATTTCTTTGATATATTTGAGTTCACTAATTTTATTAAATTTCCACAAAATCACAGTAGAAATAATTAAATGTAAATTCCTTTCACGCAATTGCCTCATTAAACTATTCGATGTATTTATTACTTGTCACATGNTTTTTTTTTTTTTTTTTTTTTTTTTTTTTTTTTTTTTTTTTTTTTTTTTTTTTTAATATATATTCTTCGAATAGATGGTTGTTGTTTGCGAAGTATCTTATTCTGCTTGCAAATTTGGATAATATATGTATATCGAAGCTTCTGTATCACAAGGAGGGGCACATTACTGTCCTTTAAACGTTAACTTTTATTATTAAAAAAGTGGGAATTAAGTGCCGGGCTTTCCCCGCGGGAGAGCCCATGGTCTCTACTTATGAGGGAAAATATTTAGAAGGGAATTAATCAAATGGGAAATAAAATTCCTTCTAAATACTTTAGATGGTGTACATGAAGTTTTATTAAAATCGTTACCTTAGAACGTAAGATATCGGTAAAAACGCGTTGTTTTTTCTATTTTAAACGTTTAGGTCCGCTTTAATAAATTTAGCGATTTTTAACACTTCATAGGGGTGTTGGTGTTGGCTTTACTAAAAAAAAAAAAGTCTAACAAAGTTGTTTGTCTCTGGCGTGGCGTGCCATAAGGAACTTCGTTCCACAGAAGAAATAATATCGTATGGAATTAATTAAAATCTCTCTTTCTCAGTGCTCAAAATGATTTACAACTACATCGTCACCATATTAATTTAGCAATCGCATATCGTTATTGTAGCCATGCAATTTGCAATATTTTGTTTGCTATCAGTCACATATAGTTTAGAGACGTCCATAAATGTATTCCAAAATTTAAGCGTACGGGCTTTTTGTATTTGATCAATGACGTAGCTCTCTATAAAATTTAGGTTTAAGCCCGGGAGTACAGGGCAGGTCAGCAAAGTTTTTATCACCGCAAATATATCCGAAACCGCACAAATAGAGACGCAGAGCAGGGCAGGACAGTACTACGCCGTAAGTGGCCTACCCGGCGCTAGTTGTTCTGGCGCAGTGGCGTAACTAGGCCAATGGCCTAGCTACGCCACTGTTCTGGCGTCTCAATTCATACAGACTCGTATATTTCTGCAATTGCAGAAAACAGTGCTGCCCCGCCCTGCGTCTCATTGTGCGCCCGGGCTAAATGCTCTATTATATTCAATTTTTTTAAAGTCCAGATCAACACAAAACAACAATAGGTTATTGTTAGAGGGGGGGATCATCTATCTATCTTCGATGATCAACTGCGTGAAACACATCAACCTCACCAAGGATTCGAATTCGAACCGTATATATCGATGATCGATGTTTAGACCTAGGCTTCAGGTGAGCAGTGACAGTACTGTCCACTTCCTTAGGTATCCACCTCCTTAGATGATTGGTGTTTTAGAAATAATTGATGAAATACTTATTTATTATTAAAAATATTTTAATTTTAAGTAATATATAAATTTGTTTAAAATTAATTAACCTAGAGTTATGTAGTTGTCAATTTGTGGAAGATGCAATGAAGACCATCTTTTGGTGTTGTAACAAAAGCTCTTGGTAGATATTGAAGTGGTTCATAATATGACATTTTCGGACTTGTGTCTATTCTATATGTGGAGAGAATCTCAGCTACTGTAGCTTTCATTAAAATCGACGCGAAGTTGCGTGCTGGAAGTAACGTAAAAACATTTTTTAAGAGACACATTGTAGAATGTTTATTTCATGGTTTTTTCTTGGAGCAGCGAGCAGCAATATAAATCTGCTCTCCAGGAAATTGATAAAAAGTAAATATAGAGTAAAACTGTAAATATAACTTTTTGTTATCTAGCAAAAAACGGGGTAGAGAATCAAGAATTGAGTAGATAACTACCTAAATTAGTGCTGTGGACATCAATAGCAAGTAAACTTTCTGTAGCTAGTCATCTGGAAATAGCTTGTGTCACAGTGTTTTAACTATAAGGTGGTGGAGGAAAAAAAGAAGACTAATTAAAAATAGACTGCCAATTGGTGTGGCACATAGCCTCCTCGCATCCTACCTACGTACTTTATTCATTTTATGCTTGTGTAAGCCATTAACATATAATTGGTTTAATTGTTTCCCCCGTTTTTTTTAATCTGTCAAACTTGTTTTGATTTTTTATACGAATTAAAGTAACAATTCTGTAAAAGTTAAAGAGCGTTGACGGTTCAAATTAATCTGGGGCTATCTGCGGGTTACTTTCAATAAACTATAAAAATTTCATTCAAATCTGAGAAGTACTTTTGAAGCTGTAGGTGTAAATAAATGTATGTTTGTGCGCATGTGGAAGAGAAACAAATAGTTGCAGATGGTTGAAACTTATATGGGACCAACAATGGGCTAATTATGACCTACCACCTAAATTTCATTAAAATTGGACGTGTAGTTTTTAAGATATGGCGGTTGGCAAAAATTGAAGGACATACCGACCGACAGACAGACACGGAACCAAAAATGATCCCTGATGTCTGAAACGGATTTCTGTCTTGGAATTTTTGAAATCGGAGACCTAAAATTTTTTCGTTCTGCGGAACGATCACATAGCTTCTGTTACCTTCGGTAAGCTCGGAAGCAATAATAGCAGGTAAATAGATAGATTAATAACACTGTGCTTGATACAAAAACAATAAGTCATATTCTGCTCATAGCGCATTCCTCAAATTGCTATGAGTTCTTAGTCGAGGTTTAGCAGTGTTTTTGAGAGACTAGGTACTCAGTGTTTCCACTTCGAGGGAAATTTTCCCTTTTGAGGGAAAATAGAGGCTCGAAAGGGGAAGGAAAGGGAAAGAAATAAAAAGGGAAGAATGAGGGAATATAGAGCATTTTATGAAATATGCATATTTTTGCATAGTATTTCCTTTTCCATTTAATATTATAAATCATACATGGTATTTACACAACCAGTATTTTGAGGTTGTTTACTGATCCATTCTATCATATGTTTCACTCCTTCTTCTAATGACTTGTGAGTCATATTTATATCGGCTAGAATTTTCTCTTCCATATCCTAAATAGTTACAATTAATAGTAAAAATGTTAAGAGATGGAACTTAGTAGCTGAGAGAATAGTTCGGTATGTTTAATATAATATGGACAACTACTAATCAAAAAATTAAATGCGCCGCATAGTAGTTCGACAAGATGTAATTTATATTGTGCAAATAAAAAAATCAATAAATAAACATCCTCATTAACTATGAGTAATTTAGTGGTGGGGTACACCCAGTTTGCACCGGATTAAACTGCAGGTACATGTAGCTGGAATTTTTCAAATTCCATATAATAAACTCCACTTGCAATATGTATGGATTTATTGTTTAAAATCAGAGTATTAATATTTTTAACAGACCTTTTTTGACTGCTTTAGTTGGACTCATGAGCAAATAAACCTATCGGACCAATTGAAAAACTTCTGTGATTCCCGCATAAATTAAAAACTTACGATAAATGATCATTTCTTTGATATATTTGAGTTCACTAATTTTATTAAATTTCCACAAAATCACAGTAGAAATAATTAAATGTAAATTCCTTTCACGCAATTGCCTCATTAAACTATTCGATGTATTTATTACTTGTCACATGTTTTTTTTTTTTTTTTTTTTTTTTTTTTTTTTTTTTTTTTTTTTTTTTTTTTTTTTTTTTTNTTTAATTTTCACCGTTTTTATTTTAAATCAGTACAATGATTTGATTTCTTACATGAAATAAAGTAACAATTTAGCAAAATTTAATGAGCGCAGACGGTTGAAATTAATCTGGGATTATCTGCGGGCTACTTTCGACAAACTATCTAAATTTCCTAAAAATCAAATGAGTAATTTTGAAGATATTATGGGTGTAAATTAATATAGGTATGTTTGTGCGCATGTGAAAGAAAAAGATATAGACGCATACGGTTTAGACTTATATGAGTCAGGAAGACCAATGAGCCACCGTCCAAATTTCATTAAAATTGTACAAGTATGTAGGGGAGTCCGGGGGAGGGCCCTCCCCCGGAAGATTTTGAAAATATGACCTCTCAAAACAGCATTTTTATGCATTTCTGTGGTAAAATTGAATATGAGGTGAATGTGAAAAATATATATATTAAAAAAAACTGCTCTAAACTATAACATTCTCACCCTGATTTTAAACTATTTATTTCTTTTATCTCTCATTTATCTTCATCTCCCAAAAATAATTCCAAATTCCCAAATAATTCCGCCCACATAGTTTATTTTACTTTTTTATTATTAAATATTATTGTTTACACATTTTTCGGCGCCCCCTAGAGCAGGCGCCCCCCCGCGCCGCGGGGTTGGCGGGGGCGCTATTTACGCCCCTGTCTGCTACTATACTTTCATCTGACAGCTCAGTTTGATCAACCTATGGGAGGGAAAAAATAAAACCAGTTGGTGGTTATCTTAAGGTTACCCAGGGATATTTTTGTTTGCCTGGTTTGCCCGACAAAATCTCAAGCTCTCTTTGGCTCCCCTCTCGTTTTTCCCATTTTACCGCGCTGCTAGAATAACAAAGTACAATGGCATGAAAATAGTTTACTGGCACAAACAATTTCGCAAAAAAATGCATTAAAAAAACACAACAGATTAAAAAAATGCATTATTCGTATTCCCTAATTTCACTATTCCCTTTTCCCTCCACTTCCAGTTCAAGTGTTCAGTCATTAGGCGTAGGCATTTAGGCCTAGAGAACAGACCTAATACTCACCCACTTACCTTAAGGGTTGGTTAGTAGTATATTTTGGGTATATAAATATAATGGAAAATAGAGTGATGTCTAGCACTGTTTGATTAAGTGATAACGATAACAGACTCTGTTATAGTCAGGGGTATCCAACTCTAGTATTCTAGAGGTGTAAGAGCACTAGCGCTCCACGGGAAGATGGCGGTTAAAATTATAAACTACTTATGATCTTTTGACATTTATACTATATTGTAAATAAACATTTAAAATTAATAACAGCCTCGATGGCCGAATGAGATGCGCGATCGCCTACAATGCGAAAGTTCCCGGGTTCGATTCCAGGAAAATGACCAAATAATTTATTAATTTCTTTCTTTGAATTAAAAAGCTTGAAATCTTTTGAATGGTGTAAAAGATTTAGTTACAATATTAACCGCACCTTCCCATGGAGCGCTGGTAGTCTAACACAGGTAGATAAAGAGGGGAGTTGGAAATCTTTCCGTTTAAGGATTCTATGATCGCTGGTTATAGTATTGTTTTGTTGTCGTCTGTTGACAGTAAACAAGTAAACAAACAAATCCCTGCTGAGGCTGAGTGCTTCCATTGTTATTCCTTATCACTATTTACCTATTCTACTTAGTTTTCTTTAACTTTCGTTTAAAATTTAAAATGCTTATAACGTGACTTATAATGTATATTACGTATTGCACTATAAAAACGGCCTTTTTGATTATTAAACAGTGAATTTTATAAAAAGGAAAAAAGAGGGAAAATTTACATTTACAGGAGGGGAAAAAAGGGAAATGTTGATAGAAATAAGAGGAATTACTTAAAAGTAAAGTGGAAACACTGAAGGTACTGGCTGCAAAATTATCCTTGATCTATTAATACCTCAATCTAGTTTCATTCGTATTCATCACTCAACTAACAACGATTTTATGACTAATACAATACTTCGAATAAAAGAGTAAAGAGGGAGACAAATAATTATACCTGGTTAAATGTAATTAATTCAATTGTATGCAGTAATTTTCCCAGTTTAATAACTGCAGTAAACTAATAGTAGATATACATATACATTTAAATAAAAGAATGCTTTTATAAAACATGCATTAGAAGGAATTCGACAAGGAAAAAAGGACTTAGTAAATCTTTTAATACATTCTAACCTCACTTAGCTGTAATTTATATATAATACAGGGTTGGCAAAAAAACCCACACTTTTTTGAACACTTGTTGCTCAGATTCTGTAACAGATAGAGATATGGGGTTTGCGTCGTATAAATACAACTATTTTTCTTTAAAATTTATATCCATAATTTAACTAACTATATTGGGTGAAATCCATGCAATGACGGTCGTTGTCCGGGTGGTAATCGTTGTCTGGTATTATAGTTTCGATAAAATAAATAACCATATTATGGTGGAGTGGGGGTTCTTTTTAGGTATGTGGGATAAGTTTTGTAACTTTTTCCTCAGTTTTGTAACAAACATTGAAGAAGTGTAAAGTACAATGTTGCCTGAAATTGAATCAAATGCCAAATTTCACGTTTATGTAAGATGGTGCCCCACCCCATCGCTCTTTGCAAACAATTCAATACTTTCAAGAGAAGCCCAGGCTTCATTCAGCCAGATGCGTGGCCTCCCAATAGTCCTTACCTAACTTCAATTGATTACTCTGTCTGGTATTGGTAAAAACAAAGAGTGCACGTGGGAGGCAGAATAAAGGACGTTTATGAACTTCGAAACAGGGTTTTTCGTGCCTGGGATGATATTCGTCATTCAGCTATAATTGCTGGGGCCATACCGCACTGGAGAAGGAGAGTGCAAGCTGTTATAAATGAACTAGGACATATTGAACCATATAACAAGTAAATCTGTAAAATATGCATGTTTAATTTTTTTTTTTAATTTTGTTACATTAATTTTTAAATACATTTATTTCATGAAAACTAACCCCCTATTTAACCCTAATTCAAACCGTTATTGTATGACTTTCACCCAATAGTTTGTAAGTAATAATAACTTAAATAACGTACATTTGATGTAAGTAATAATTTGAAGGTTTTACCTAGTTTTACCTATACATTTTCTAAATCATTACTTACTTAAGTCGTTTCGGAAGCAGGTATTTCTCTCATTATGTTGTTAACCACTTTTTTGGAACCCTATTCATATTCGTTGCTCATCATGAAAAGGACAGTTTAGATTGCTTGCTTTTAGGCACCATAATATAACTGTTCGTTTGCTCTTCTGAGTTTTAAGTTTATGATGTACAGTTAATCGGTTTTTGTCTTTAGATTATTAAGAAATTATTACCAATACATATTCTTGGTCCATCGCCAAAAGGAAGAAATGTACACGTGGTTGCAGTTGAATCCAGAAATCTTTCTGGATTATAAGTTAGAGCTTGTGGAAAGTTGGCTTCATCCCTTTGTATGGAATAGGCCGATACGAAGATAAGCATATCCTTCTCAACTGTTAGATTTTGATTTATAACAATAGACTTGTTGCATTTCCTTACTAGAATACCTACTGGAGGATACAATCGAAGACTCTCTGTAACATAACATAAAGTTAATGAACACTCATGCAGAAATCCTTGTTTTAGTAATTATTGCAGTTATATAATATTTTCTTATTTATAAATGCGGCCTTTACAAGTTTTTATAAAATTTAAAATTATATTTTTCCAACAATCCATATTATGCTATCTTAAATGGCCAAATGAGGTAGAACCTAATAATTAAACTTATTTAATAAAGGGGGTTTTACAAAGACCTATCCCTTGAGGGCGTAGGGCTGCAAAAAAAGATATTCCCCGACTTAATTCTGGGCCATATTTTTTAGCTCCTTCCAGCCAGGTCTTGCTTTCTTACCTTAATTTCCTTTCCAAGCGTCTTTTCCTAGGCTCTTCTAGGTCGGCCAGGTTTTTATAAATCTCATTGTTAGAGCGAGGGGACTAGCAATAGCTACGTCTAACCACCTCTAACTGGGGATTAAACTGGGTTCAATGGTATAAAGCTTGGACTGTAAATAGGGTTCTAAGAATAACTTGTGCAAGGTAAAATAAGACAAATAATGAAAACAATTAAAGAAAAAAATATGTCTTTGTATTATAAGCATTAATTGTAATAAAAGAACAGATAAATAATAATAATTTCTTTATATATATAAAAAATAATAAGGCCTGAAACTGAAAATAATTAAAGTCTCTGAAGGAGTGAAATGATAGATGAAAATTAAGTTGGTGTTGAGAGATGTGAAGTGGAAGAGATGGTCAAGTTGAGTATAAAAGAGTAGTCAGGTACCTGATAAGATGATATACTATTATTGATGAAGGAGGAACTGGTTATGATAAAATGCTGATGTTTGCATATGAAGGAGAAACTGGATGAGTGATGTCTTCAGCACATTAAATTGACTAAGTCCACAACACAGGAACAGTTTAATTAATTCATTAAAGTTGTTGTGATTTAAGGTAAAGTTAAGATGATAAAGTTAAGTTGAGATGATGAGTTAAGGTTAAATTAGTGAGAAGGGGTTTAAAAGAGATGATTCCCTGGTCACAATCAGCTGAAGACTGAAGATGAAGAAAAGGTATGCAGTAGTAGATAGAGATAGTAAATAGATAGAGTAAGAGGGAATGAGTTATACAATGAGATAGCTTTATAAACAAAGATAGAAAAAAGTGGAGGTCTTTTAAGAATGAACTTTGGCCAGAATTAGGTTTTATGTGGTTTGACCGTAGTCAGATCAAAGGTAAGAAAACAAAATGATAATTTTATCTAATAGGGCAAAATTATTAAAGATAAATGCGTAACACTCATCACACGGTTTTGTATGGGAAATTTGGAAATATATCTCCCCTATTTGGTTTTCTAACATAATGATTTCTTAATTCGACTAATAAATATATATAACCTACCATTAATACAAGCATCGGCGTAAACCATCGATTTGAGGGCTTCATAAGTAAAATCACCATATTTTTTTTTCGTCTCCAATATTTCCTTTCGCAGTTTTTCTTGTACTTCAGGGTGTTTTGAAAGCAAATAGAATAGGAAACTTAAAGCTGTAGAGCTTGTTTCAAACCCTCCAGCAAAGAATCCAAAGGCTTGAGCAGTAAGCACTTCATCTGTCAAAGCTATAAAAGATGTTAAGGAATAAATAACTGTTTTTTCATTAATATCTTTTATGACAAACTTTAGTTTGTAATAGTCATAAAAGGGATTAATGAAAGCAATATGCTAATAAATCTTAAAGCTAGTTAGGTAGCTGGCTAGTCTGTATATGTATAAATCAAGTATAATAATATAATAGTAAAAATACATTTTTAAAAACAAGCTTTTATTTGTATTCTTCTGAGCAAACCCATTTCATTTGATATACCCATATCATGGGCGTGCTTAAAAAATAACTAGTAAATCATCTTGGGCTGCCCGCCATATTAGCTTTAGTGTCACTTAGCTAACCATGCATTTCCACCCAAATAGTATGCAAAATTTCAATTCAATCGATTGAGGAAAACTGCTTTAAAATTCAGTAGCAAAATTTGACCCTAACATATATACAAACATTGCAAGTAAGATAAAAGTGTAAAAATGTGTCATTAGCTCTGTCTAAGATCTACACCTTATCTTAATTTTCAGATGTAAAATATAAATTAACTAAATGTTCAGATAATATCTACCTCTTCATTCAACTTAAATTTATGTAATATATTTGTTAAAGCAGCATGTCACGTGTTAAAAGCACAACATGTTACTGCATCAGTTCAGTTGGTGCGTGAATTTAAAATTAGCAGCTACCTTTTGAGAAAACTAACTAAAGAAGATATATATTTATTAGAGGAGAAAGCTTACTATACGAAAGTTGCCTCTGCCTCATAACTGGATTAAACACAATATACTCGTACATTTCTTATCACAAATTATTGAAAAAAAAAACTAGTTTACTTACCAAAGTTTTCCATTTTTTCAGGATTGCATTGATTGTAGCTTTCATCATTATCTTTATCATCTATTTCAATACGTCCCTTTTGCCGAAGCTCTAAAAGTGCTTGCATTAAGTCGTTTCTTTCTGTCCCCAGTCTAGTCCTTTGTCTAAAGCAATCACTAACTAAGCCCATGAAGAAATCATTCGTTTCTTTAGGAATGATTCTGAACCTGAAGAACCTCGCTATATTAGGGAACATGAAGCGAATGACTCCTTTTAAAAACGTGGTAGGATCCCTTGCAAATATTGTTTTACAGACTTGTGGAAATTTGCTGTTGGGATTTTTTATTGTATCCAAGTCTAGACCGAAGGCACAAGTACCTATGGAAAAATGGAATAATTAAAAATGATGGAACTTGCGAAACTTCTAAAATATATAATTAAGACCTTAGTTATTTATTTTTGTCAATGAGACATACATCCTCTGTATTGTTTGTAAAACTCTTGTCTGCGCCGAATATTCCAACAATAGCAAAAATCAAATTAGATGGTATTAAATTAAATAAGTTGGTAAGTTGGTTCTGAGGTAAATTTGAAAGAAAAATGTTATGTATAATTTTTACCTATGATATGAAGATTTAGTTGTGTAAAGAGTGTTTTTAGCTCGACTGATTTGTCCTCTTCTAGTTCTAATTCTTTAACAAAAGATTTTACACTTGTTTGCATTGTTGCAAGCATTCCCTTTAGCTTGCCAGACGAGAAGGAAGGTACCAATTTGTTTCTCATAGCTTTCCATTTCGAACCTTTCAAATGAAACAAATTCCCTTCTAGAGGGTTAGATATTTCGTCAACAGGTATACCTCGGTCATGAAAATGTGAGAATTCTTTGATAAAAACCTTTTCAACTAGAGCAGGGTCTCTGATGAATAAAGTCGGTACCAGTCCTTGAAACATTCCTATAAAAGGACCATTACTTTCAGAATAGATCCTGTGACACGAAGTGACTAAGTTTTCTAAACCGATTAAATTTCTCCATGTGCTTCCGAGAAGAAAGACAGGCTTGGAATATGGAAGTCCTCTTCTTTTAAAATAACCATATTTGTCAATAATAAAAAAATAAATAATAGACAATATAATAGTCAAAACCACAACCACATCAAATAAAATGGTATCGAAAAACATATTCAAAATAATCACAGATATACTCAAAATTCTTTAATTATTACCACTTAAACGTAAGCTTATTTAGTTTAGTTTAGTTTCGCAGTTAATTAACTTAATTATGTAAATGATGTTGACAATACTATGAAATATACTCGTATTCTAACTTGCAGCTAATAAGTATGAGATGCAACAAAAACAAAAGCTAGCATTGAAGTTAGAATTGTATTTTTAGTGAAATGAATGATAATGATAAGAATTAAAGCGTGATAAGATAATAAAGAATAGCAGTCTCGTTATAACATTGTGGTATTTTTAAATCGAGTGGGTATTATATTACATACAACGTGTGAGAGATGATAAAAAAAAGCGATCACACACCGGATCCACCTTCCTCCCTCACCATTGGCTGCCTATATTATATATTTTATATAATAGCCGTAGCTGGGTTGGGGGTTGTGAGTAAACAACTGGACAATTTAAAAAAAACAAAGATCATTTGTTTGATTGTGAATTAATTTAAGTAGTAGTAGTAAGGTTCTAGTATACTATTACTAGACGGGTACGATGAACCAATTATTCGATCCTATCAATTAGACCATATGTTACGCCCATTACAATGGCCTTGTGGTTGAGAGTTTCAGCCAATTAACACATCGTAACTCTGTCCATTGTCCCATATCATTTATGAGCCATATAAATCAGAGCATTACGACTAGGTATCGAACCAACGACATCATGCCGGCCTTGATTTACTAATGACCTAGCAGACGTGGTAAGAAATGTAATCCACACTCCCACGCTGGCTCTCAATTATGTGAATAAAGAACTGGAATAACTGTTTATAATGTTTATTAGTAAAGACTTGATTGGCCCTTTTCCCGTCCCCTTTATTTATCTACTTAAGGTAGAAATCAGAAATCCTTCTTTTTGATCAAATATCATACTTATATAATATTCATATATACACAGCTGTACTGAAATGGATTTGTTAAGGAGTNGTCGAAAACGACCCCATAACACCTGGTGCACCGTAACATGGCCCTGAACGGCATCTCCGTGGGATTCTCCCATAATTCACGTGGGGAAGGAGAGACTCGGCGCCCGTGTTTTTTTTGGGTAGGATTCTGCGCCCCCTCCCCCAAAAAATACCCTCCACAACGATTTTCGGTTCGTTTTTCTCCATTGTATGAGGAAAACGCATTGAGATGAGGTCCGCGTCCAGGTTCAGGTGCACTAGGTGTTCAAGGGGTCATTTTCGACGTGAAATTTGGATTCAGCGCCCCAAAAAACCGCCCCCACAATGATTTTCGGGTTGTTTTTGTCGATATTGTCAGGAAAATTCTCGGGGATGACGTCCGCGTCCAGGTTCGGTCGCACCAGGTGTCCGGGGGGTGTTTGCCGCTGAATACCCAAATTAGACCATATGTTACGCCCATTACAATGGCCTTGTGGTTGAGAGTTTCAGCCAATTAACACATCGTAACTCTGTCCATTGTCCCATATCATTTATGAGCCATATAAATCAGAGCATTACGACTAGGTATCGAACCAACGACAGCATGCCGGCCTTGATTTACTAATGACCTAGCAGACGTGGTAAGAAATGTAATCCACACTCCCACGCTGGCTCTCAATTATGTGAATAAAGAACTGGAATAACTGTTTATAATGTTTATTAGTAAAGACTTGATTGGCCCTTTTCCCGTCCCCTTTATTTATCTACTTAAGGTAGAAATCAGAAATCCTTCTTTTTGATCAAATATCATACTTATATAATATTCATATATACACAGCTGTACTGAAATGGATTTGTTAAGGAGTCTGAGAGTATCGAGCAACAGGATGATCAAGAACATCAAGCAACAGTTGGAGGCTGCAATCGGTTCTTGAAAGGATTGAAGAGCGTTCTCTTCAGTGGTTAGAAAATTTCCAGAGGATGGGAGAGGAAAGCTGAATTATGTATTGGTCACCACCTGGTCGAAAGAAACGAGGACTTAAAGTAACCTGCAGAGGGCAGAGGATGTGTGACCAAAGCTATGAGAAACCTTAACCTGCAGAGTGAGGACTGCCTAGATCGTGTAGCATGAAGGATGGGAAAAAGGTAACTGCTGCTAAGTGGAGAAGCGCTCAAAAGTTAAGGTTTGTGTTGGGCTACATACTTTCAGTTTCTCCTCATTTTCACCCCGCAGTGAGGTTTCAATTTCGAGAAAAAGAACCTTTTTTCTCTTTTTTTTTAGTTTGTTTTTGCTTACTAGGATCAGATTTGCTTACAGGATTAGAGAGAGGTTGGATTTCATTTAAGTGATTGACATTGACACTCATCACTATGAGTTAAGTCCACAAAATTTTAGTATTCGCATTATTGACAGTCACCACACTTTATGGTGTTACTGGCATGTATTTGCCTTAATTGCTTTTCTAAAAAAAGAGCATAGGAATATTTTTTTAAATTTTGAGTCACATTATGGTGTTTATGTCATGATGTGTTTCTCTGAATTGTTCAAACATTATTGCTTCATCTTCCATCCGCGTTGCTTTGCTTTTCTGAAGTATTTTAAGAATAAGTTTCTCTAGCTTTTTAATTAAGAGTACTGTGGTGTCTTTTAATCAACAAACTTAAGTTATTATTTATTTACTTTTTAAATTTTTGGTAGTGTTCATACTACCAATCATTATTACCACTTAAATGTAAGCTTATTTAGTTTAGTTTAGTTTCGCAGTTAATTAACTTAATTATGTAAATTATGTTGACAATACTATGAAATATCCTCGTATTCTAACTTGCAGCTAATAAGTATGAGATGCAACAAAAACAAAAGCTAGCATTGAAGTTAGAATTGTATTTTTAGTGAAATGAATGATAATGATAAGAATTAAAGCGTGATAAGATAATAAAGAATAGCAGTCTCGTTATAACATTGTGGTATTTTTAAATCGAGTGGGTATTATATTACATACAACGTGTGAGAGATGATAAAAAAAAGCGATCACACACCGGATCCACCTTCCTCCCTCACCATTGGCTGCCTATATTATATATTTTATATAATAGCCGTAGCTGGGTTGGGGGTTGTGAGTAAACAACTGGACAATTTTAAAAAAACAAAGATCATTTGTTTGATTGTGAATTAATTTAAGTAGTAGTAGTAAGGTTCTAGTATACTATTACTAGACGGGTAGGATGAACCAATTATTCGATCCTATCAATTAGACCATATGTTACGCCCATTACAATGGCCTTGTGGTTGAGAGTTTCAGCCAATTAACACATCGTAACTCTGTCCATTGTCCCATATCATTTATGAGCCATATAAATCAGAGCATTACGACTAGGTATCGAACCAACGACATCATGCCGGCCTTGATTTACTAATGACCTAGCAGACGTGGTAAGAAATGTAATCCACACTCCCACGCTGGCTCTCAATTATGTGAATAAAGAACTGGAATAACTGNATGAGTTTTGTTCATTTTACTATATATTTTTGCACATTTTGAAATGTAGTCTTTGAATTATTTTTGGCTCAACAGAACGTATAAATCAAGATTCAAGAAGACTTTGTTTATATACAAGAAGATGTATTTCAAAAACTGATAAAAGTTGAAAAAGATTTTATTTTCATTTTGAAGTGGTAGTGGCACAGATGTGGGTCTAGAAGTGAGGTCATAATCTTGACTCAATCGGCCTTGATCATTCCCTCTATATAACAGTCGTCTTCTATTTTGCCTTAAGAAATTAGTCTTATTATGTCGGCCAACCTGTTTACACATCCCGCTTAAATCGTCTATTTTTAGAATCAGATGAAAATATAATGTTAGTTAAAAAAAATATGCACTTCTTCTATTAAATAAACATTTGATGTGTGAAGTGATGTATTACTGATACATATTGTATACGATATATTTCCGTCAATTATCAATTGTATTATATTTCCTGTGAAATGGTTATTTAGAAACTTTTTGGTACTTATTTATTTATTATATATTTTACTAATGAACTTAATAATTAGGTGTCCAAATATAAATCAATTAGCTGTACAACTAAGTAGAGGAACGTTGGGAAATTTTATCACTCAATTTTATCAATCACTCAACTTATTGTTTACAATAATTAGAATTTAATTAAACATTTCAATGTTGTGGAAAATGTGATGTTTCTGTGCTCGCAAACAATACAAGCGAACATTGAACAATTTTGCAACGAAAACAATTTGATTTACAAAACTTGTTTTTACTGAACAATTTGTCACCAATTAAATATTAACACAATTTGAAACAATTTTTTTATATACATTTAGAAAAAATAACACCAATTTAACCTATTTTCAAATTAACTATTAAAAATGCATCAAACAATTTGGCACATATTATGTAATTCATTATTAATTAACTTTTTAAAACACGTAATGAAACTATCGTAAACAAGACACCAAACACAAACAATTCAGCAAGTATGTTCTTATAAAAAATTTAATTATGGCTACATTCGCCACTTAGTCCCATATTAACTACTCAGCAAACATGTCAAATATCATTGAAATTATTCTACAATAATCAATTAATTGGTCAGAAGTTTACATTATTAAAAAAAGAGCTATTAGCTTTTAAGCTTTTAACAGCTATTAGCTGTTAAACTGAGCTCTAATAACAGACATTATGAATTGAATAATTAGACATATATTGTGACATTTGTCACTTACTAACTATTTTAACATCATTAAACTATTTTCTTTCTTTCTCACATTATACGTAATATACCTATAACAGAGAGAAAGTATTGTAAAAATTTGATTATTAGAATTTGATGGTTTTATTTGGGTTTTATCACGTTTGAAGAGTCCCCTCAGTCCTAAAAAAATAGTTAGAGTTGTACCTGACAGATTTAAGTACAGGGTGGGGCAAAAGATATGTATCGGTTTTAAAGGGACGTAGAAAAAAAAACTATTTAACTCACAGAAATAAGGTTTATATTGTAAGATTCAGTGGATAATATCGTTTTTTTCATTAAGTTTTGAAGATTAAGTCATGAAGATGGCGGCCGTCAGCCACGATACATTCAGTGACGTACATTCAGTACATCCACTTCCACCTTTGTGGAACTGTTAATAAACAGAATTTTCGCTATTGAGCGCTCGCCAGATTTGAGTGTATGTGGTTTTATTCTTTGGGAATACCTAAAGGAAAAAGTTTTTAAACATCGTCCACACACCCTGGAAGAGCTCAAGTAAAGAATAAGGGAAGCAGTTATGGCTATACCCATCCCAATGTGCCGTAGAGCGGTTGAAAACTTTCGGAATTGTCTTCAAGAATGTATCGCGGCTGACGGGTGCCATCTTCATGA
The DNA here is from genome assembly GCA_001010745.2 of Gerris buenoi. Classification (NCBI taxonomy): domain Eukaryota; kingdom Metazoa; phylum Arthropoda; class Insecta; order Hemiptera; family Gerridae; genus Gerris; species Gerris buenoi. The sequence goes on from KZ651204.1 coordinate 88,103, forward strand.
GGTCATCTTCAAAACTTAATGTAAAAATATATTATAACTATATTATAATATCAAAACTATATTATCTACTGAATCGAACAATATAAACCTTATTTCTATATATCATATAATAAAATAAAATACTAAATATAATAATCTTAGTATAATTTTTTATTTTATTTATCAACGTACCTTTTAGCCTTATAACTATTATCAGTTGCAGGAAGAGTATTTGACTTTGGTCTAAGTGAAGACCTTTCTATGATTAATGTAACTCTAACATTGCAGAAGTTATACATATATTCGGCACTGATTCTAGCTTTTTACTGCCTATTATTTTGCGAGTTTTGCAAATCAGTTTTTGCTCATTTTTGAGACGAACTCCAATGACTATTATAATAAATGTTTATTTTTTTGTTTTTTTAGAGCTTGCAAAATGATCCTAAGTATTTTACTTGTAACCTTGATTGCTTTGGCAATCTATATTTATTTGACCGTAAAGGAAAAACAAAGATATTTTGAAAAGCTTGGAATCCCATATGAAAAACCGATGTTTCTGTTAGGAAACAGTTGGAAAGCACTTATTGGAAAGGAAAACATGGGCGTTTTCTTAAACCGGGTGTACAGAGAAAATTCTGGTCACAGATTAGTGGGTATTTTCCATGGTACAGTTCCAGTTATCATTGTTCGGGATCCAGAGCTGGTTGGAACTGTTCTTACCAAAGAGTTCTCTCATTTTCACGATCGTGGTATGGTTATTGATGATGAAGTCAATCCTTTAGAAGGACACCTTTTCAACTTAAGTGGATCTAAGTGGAAAACATTGAGAAGCAAATTGTCCCCGACTTTTACCTCAGGAAAAATAAAAGGCATGGTTTTACTGATGGAGAAATGTGTCGATGTCTTCATCCAAGATCTTGAAAGCAATCTTGAGAAGGAAATTGATTTGAAAATTGAATTTATGAAACTTGCTGCTCATGTCATAGGTAAATGTTTATGAAATTCCATGTTTTTTTTTTTTTTTTTTAGTTCCATCTGATTTCATTATTTAAGCCTTAAGGAATCTTGTGCTTATCTCTGATAAGCACACGAGATTAGTTTTTACAAATGAAATATAACTTAAAAACAAATAATATAGGTTAAAAAATATTTTCTACATGATAAATAAAATGATTCAACCATAAGTTATCAGCCACTAACCTTCTATCTATAAAAAGTTTGATAATATCTGGAAGCTGCACCTGTATAGTATCTGGTGCGAGTTTTAAACTTCCCCGCAATTAATAAAGAAGAATAAATTTATTAACTTGTTTACTTCCAATAGATTTTTGTAGAATTATGACAAACCCCTGACCCTGAACTGTTGTAAATTCATTAAAATCATTCATGTAAATTCAAAACTGATTTGTTGGTACGATCCAATAATTTGAGGATGTGGTTGAAAAATTGTAATATCTATGACTTCTCGATTACTGTTATAACACTTTTATGCGTTTTTTTTTTGTTTTTTTTTTTTAATTATTACAGGTTCCTGTACGTTTGGAATTGAAACAGACAGTATCCGAAATGAAAACAGTGATTTTATCAGATTAGGTACTAAAATAATTCAACCCGACTTCAAAGAATTTGTTCTGACTCTCTTAAGATTCTTCTTCCCATCTCTTGCTAAGAAATTCAAATTTCACACAATTCCAACAGAGGTGAATGATTTCTTCTTTGGACTAGTTAAGGGTACGTTGGATCACAGGAAGAATACGGGTTATTCGAGGAATGACTTTCTACAACTTCTTCTTGAACTTCGCGAAAAGGGTGAAATTCAAATGACACCTGGATCTGGGAGTAATGAAAACGAATCTATTGATTTGAAGACTGATCCTCATGAAGATTTAGGTATTCAATTTACTATAATCATTTTTTTTTAAAAATATTTTTATACACATGAAATAGTCCAGAAGATAGCGTGCAAAAAAGTGTCTGACTAACATCAAGCTAGAATTTTGTATACAAATCAATCTTTTAGTGCCTTTTAAGAATATGTGGTATTTGTTCCGAGGTAATATCTTTATTTTTAAGTGCAAAAACTATTACAGCGGATTTAAACTTTTTGAATGGTCCCCGGTTCTAATATATAATAAATAGACAAAATAATTCTAATACCCTACACTAGGCTGCGGCCGCCCAGGGGCTGCCCAGGGGGCTTAAAACTCA